>VZRI01009692.1:7853-27642 GCA_013397515.1 Upupa epops
TCCGGGGTTCCCCAGGACGGCCACCCGCCTCGGAGCTCACCTGATAACGATACACTGGTTCTGGGGCCTCCCGCACCGCCGACCCAGCATGGCGTGGTAAGCCCGGCTGGCCACGGCGAAGATGTGCGGGGGCAGCTCGCCGGTGTCGTGGTGTCGGTACCGTTCCGAGACCTGCGGGGGAAAGCGGTGGCGCGAGGCGATGGTGAAGAGGCGGGGGGCGNTAGCAGTTACCGCGGGGCCCCACCTCGCTCCCGTAGAGTGGCAGCGGCTGGAAGGGGTTCATAGCGATGAGGATGTCCCCAACGTTGGTCTGGCGGGTAGAGGAGAGCCCGTAAGACAACAGCCTGTAAGACGAGCGCCCGACGCTGCCGTACCCCAAAGCCCCGGACTCACGTAGAGTTGCTGCCGCAGGAACCGCTCTCGCAGCCCGAGCAGCATCGCCGCCTCGTCCAGCTCCGACAAAGCTGCCAGGTCATCCCCGGCTGTGGAAGGCGGCAGATGATCCCACATCGCCTCCGTCCCCGAGCGATCCCGCACCGTCTCCATGCCCGACCGCTCCCACAAATCGACTGCCCGCCCTCCCGCCGTCCGTGGCTCCGCTCCGCCCCGGACTGGCCCCTAGGGCGGGGCCAATGTTTGAACGCGGCGCGGCGAGGACTAGCTGGTAATGGGCGGCGGCCGCTCGGCCTTGGTCTGGACGCGGGGGACGAGGTGGCCGCTGGACTCGTTGTGGGGGGTGGGCATCTCCAAGCTGTCCTGCGGGGATCTGGAGGAGGCCTGAGGGTGCTGGAACCGCAGCAGCAGCGGATAAGGATCCTCCCTGAGGCCTCCGAGGCTGAGCCTGGTGCAGTAGTGACCAATCCCAGGGATGGGATGTGGAACGCTGCGGGCCTTAGAGGTGACCCACGAGGTGATCAGTGCTCCTCAGACATTGAGAGTGGCCATGCTGAGGAATAAAGAGGTACTTGCGGAGGATATTAAAAGAAAAAAGTTCAGTAATGCAGTTGGGAATGTTGGTAATGGGGTACCACAACACAGTTTGGGTTGGAAGGGGCATTAAAGGTCATCACCCTGCTACAGGCAGGAGCAGAAAGTGGTTTCTGTTTTGAGTCTGAGAAGAGAGAAGCAAGCTGAAGTGCTTTGGTCACCGGCTAGTGAACTATTTTCTAGTCTACTGTGGACTACAGGCAAGTCTCACCTTACAGACCTGAGACAATTAATACAATATATTGTTGTAACAAGTGCAGAGGAGGGACATGAAAACCATCAAGGGGCTGGAGCNGTAAGCCCGGCTGGCCACGGCGAAGATGTGCGGGGGCAGCTCGCCGGTGTCGTGGTGTCGGTACCGTTCCGAGACCTGCGGGGGAAAGCGGTGGCGCGAGGCGATGGTGAAGAGGCGGGGGGCGGCGGGGCTTAGCAGTTACCGCGGGGACCCACCTCGCTCCCGTAGAGTGGCAGCGGCTGGAAGGGGTTCATAGCGATGAGGATGTCCCCAACGTTGGTCTGGCGGGTAGAGGAGAGCCCGTAAGACAACAGCCTGTAAGACGAGCGCCCGACGCTGCCGTACCCCAAAGCCCCGGACTCACGTAGAGTTGCTGCCGCAGGAACCGCTCTCGCAGCCCGAGCAGCATCGCCGCCTCGTCCAGCTCCGACAAAGCTGCCAGGTCATCCCCGGCTGTGGAAGGCGGCAGATGATCCCACATCGCCTCCGTCCCCGAGCGATCCCGCACCGTCTCCATGCCCGACCGCTCCCACAAATCGACTGCCCGCCCTCCCGCCGTCCGTGGCTCCGCTCCGCCCCGGACTGGCCCCTAGGGCGGGGCCAATGTTTGAACGCGGCGCGGCGAGGACTAGCTGGTAATGGGCGGCGGCCGCTCGGCCTTGGTCTGGACGCGGGGGACGAGGTGGCCGCTGGACTCGTTGTGGGGGGTGGGCATCTCCAAGCTGTCCTGCGGGGATCTGGAGGAGGCCTGAGGGTGCTGGAACCGCAGCAGCAGCGGATAAGGATCCTCCCTGAGGCCTCCGAGGCTGAGCCTGGGGCAGTAGTGACCAATCCCAGGGATGGGATGTGGAACGCTGCGGGCCTTAGAGGTGACCCACGAGGTGATCAGTGCTCCTCAGACATTGAGAGTGGCCATGCTGAGGAATAAAGAGGTACTTGCGGAGGATATTAAAAGAAAAAAGTTCAGTAATGCAGTTGGGAATGTTGGTAATGGGGTACCAAAACACAGTTTGGGTTGGAAGGGGCATTAAAGGTCATCACCCTGCTACAGGCAGGAGCAGAAAGTGGTTTCTGTTTTGAGTCTGAGAAGAGAGAAGCAAGCTGAAGTGCTTTGGTCACCGGCTAGTGAACTATTTTCTAGTCTACTGTGGACTACAGGCAAGTCTCACCTTACAGACCTGAGACAATTAATACAATATATTGTTGTAACAAGTGCAGAGGAGGGACATGAAAACCATCAAGGGGCTGGAGCACTTTATAAAGACAGGCTGTGAGACTTAAGGTTGTTTATCCTAGGAAAGGCTGTCCTCGTGCATCATAAGATTAAAGGATGGGGTTAAACGGCCAGTCTGGTTGAATAAGGAGGTTTTGATGGGAAGAAAAGGAGAGTTTACCACCTTTGGAAGACGGGCCAGGCAACTTGGGAGGAGTACAGTCAGGTTATACAGAGAGAAAATTAGGAAGACAAAAGCCCAGCCAGAACACAGCTTGGCCACTGACTTAAGGGGCAGCAAAAACAGTTTCTACAGACACATCAACGATAAAAAGAGAATGGGGGGGGGGAGGGGAACACTGCAACACATGATGAGGAAAAGGCTGAGATACTTAATGCTGTCTTTGCCTCTGTCTTTAGTGGACAAACCAACTGTTCCCAGGATGTTCAGCCTCCTGAGCTTGAAGATAAGGGTGATGAAGAGCACAAATCCCCTATAATCCAGGAAGAAGTAGCTAATGATTTGATTCTGTACCTAGACACTCATAAGTCTATGGGGCTAAATGGCATTCACTCAAGAGTACATAGGGAGCTAGCAGGATTGCTCACTAAGCCTCTCTCCAACATCTTTCAAAGATTGCAGCCATCAGGGAAGGTACTAGATGACTGGAAGGTGGCTGATGTGACACCTATCTACAAGAAGGGCTGGAAGAAGGATCCAGGGGAACTACAGGCCTGCCAGCCTGACTTTGGTACCAGGAAAGATCACGGCGGGGATCATCTTATGGTACTTGCAGGGCAGACAAGGGATCAGGGCCTGCCAGCATGGGTTTATGAAAGGGGGATCTTGCTTAACCAACCTGATCTCTTTCTATCACCCTGTGACTTGCCTTTACGATAGGGGAAAGGCTGTGGATGTTGTCTACTTGGACTTTGTGAAGGGTTTTTGAGACAGTCTCCCACAACATTCTTCTGGAGAAACTCATGAATCATGGTAGAGATAAATATGTACCCTTCACTGGGGTAAAAACTGGCTGGCTGGCCATTCCCAGAGAGTTGTGATTAATGGGGTGAAATCTAGCTGGTGGCTGGTCACAAGCGGTGTTCCTCAGGGCTTTACTTTGGGGCCAGTCTTGTTTAGTATCTTTCTTGATGACCTGCATGTGGGGATTGTAAGCACCCTCAGTCAGTTTGCAGGCAATACCAAATTGTGTGGAAATGTTGATCTGCTCGAGGGCAGGAAGGCTCTCCAGAGGGACTTGGTCAGGTTGGATTGATGGGCCGAGGCCAGTTGTATGAGGGACAAGAAAGCTAAGTGTTAGGTTCTGCATTTTGGTTACAACAACCCCAGGCAGCGCTACAGGCTTGGAGATGAGTGGCTCGAAAGCTGCCCAGCAGAAAAGGACCTGGGGGTGCTGGTAGACAGGCGGCTTAGTATGAGCCAGCAGTGTGCTCAGGTGGCCAGAAAGTCCAACAGGATCCTGGCCTCATCAAGATTAGTGTAGTTAGCAGTTCTCATGCCCTTGTAGTTGGCCCTCGTGAGGCCTCATCTTGAGTACTGGTCCCCTCATTATAGTAAAGACATTAAGATGCTGGAACTTGTCCAGAGGAGAGCTACCAAACTTGTGAGGGTTTTAGAGACCAAGTTGTATGAAGAGAGACTGAATGATCTGGAGAGGTTTAGTTTGGAGAAGAAGAGGCTGAGGGGGGACCTCATTGCCCTCTACAGCTACCTGAAAGGAGGTTGCAGAGAGGTGGGTATTAGCCTCTTCTCCTTGGTGACTGATGACAGAACCAGGGGCAATGGTCTGAAGTTGAGGCAGGGGAGGTTTAGATTGGATCTTAGGAAGAAATTCTTTACAGAAAAAGTGATGAGGTACTGGAACATCTTTCCCAAGGAGGTGGTTGAGTCACCATCCCTGGAGGGATTTAAGTAGAACATAGACATGGTGCTTCATGACCTGCTAGAGTAGCAGGCATGGAGGGGGTTACTTTGTGTTTTTCCATCAATCAGGTATTTAGATTTTTTTCTTGGTGTGGGGATGGTTGCACTCCGTGATCTAGGAGGTCCTTTCCAGCCAGGATTATTCTGTGATTCTGTGAATGAGAAGGCTCCAGCAAGTCCTTATTTTCGCCTACAGAAAAGACAGGAAGTGACTATTTGTCTGGGAGTGTAGTGGTAGGAGGAAGGGTTACAGTTTTAAAAATGAAAGAGAGTAGAATGAGTTTAGATACAAGGAGGAAGTTCTTCACTGTGAGGGTGGTGAAACATTGTAATGTGTTGCCCAGGGAGGTTGTGGATTCCCTGTCTTTGTATGTTTTCACAGTCAGGTTTTGTGAGACCCTGAGCAACCTGGTGTAGTGGGAGGTGTCGCTGCCTAGGGCAGGGTGTGTTGGAACTAGATGACTTTTAATGTCCCTTCCAGCCCAAACCACCCTATGTGGGTGAAGTTTTAGAATAGTGGCAATGTTTGCTCTGCTTTACATGATGGTCCAACTTGGTGTAACTATTTTTGTTTGTTGTATTATTATTTGCAAAAGAATTGGATGGCAAAATGAAAATCACAACTGCAACCTACTCTGGCTAGAGGTCTTCTGTGAATGGTGGCACCATAGTCTGGTTTTGGTGAGTACTTTGTAACTGCATTTTGACTTTAAGCAATCACATGGGATTCCCTCCACCTGTGAGAGGATCAGGCCTGTCCTATTTGACCAAGACCTGGCCTTGGCTAGGTTTATGGTTGTGTTGTGAGCAAATGCAGATAAACATATATATATAATATATAGAAGCTCCTGAAGTAGTGAAATACTACTTGTATTCCTCAGCTAGCTGGACTTCTGCTACCTCATTTATGAGTCTTGGTACTCATTTGATGTGAATCTTCTGTTTCACATATTGATTTAGGTTATCTGAAATATCTCTACAACACAGTATTTGACAAATTCATGTCTCTATGATGACTCATATTTCTTTATTAGTATAGCTTGTCCATGTCTAAGCCAGAACTTCTGTGGAGGTAGCTCAGCTTCTGGACAAACTGTAGATTTCATGTGATGGCAAGTGTGCCACAACCTGCCCTGACTTTTGATCAAAGGGCAGCAATTTTTATTTAACTACTGCTCTGCTAATGCATGCTTTTTTCTCTGAGAGAGAGTGATAAAAGTGAGGGTATGCTTTTCTCTGTAACAAACCATTATGGTTTTGTAGAAGATAAAAGTAGAATAAAAGCTAGTTAGTAAGTGGGTAGTGTGATCCAGAGGAGTTGTTCTGTCTCTTTCATATCTGAAACCACAATCTATTCTTAGAAGGTGGCAGTGCAAACCATTTTCTTCTTGGGAACCTCTGTGGGCAAAAAACCCAAGAGTACTGATTTTCTATTTACCCATACAATAACATGGCTCTTTTCTACTGCTACCTGCAACACCTCTTCCACCCACTAATTTCCTTGGATTTATTGAGACAATTGCATGGAGAATGAGGCAAAACACAGAAAGCACTGGTTTGTGAGTGGAATTGTACATTTGAGACTCACTTACAGATGTATCATAATGTATGGGTTTTTGCTTTTTGCTTGTGTCTGGACTTTATAACACTATTGCTCTATTTGATGTGAAGCTCCTGTACTTGTGGGTAGGAATGCAGAAGGAAAATGTTAATAACACTTGCTGGCAATTTACTTGCTTTATTTTATTGTGAAGCATCGAGTTTGCAGCTCAGGGTCTCATCTTGCATCAGAGGTTATTATTTTTTGTGTACATCTCTCTTGACTCTTCAGTTTCAGCCATCTTACCAGTTCAGAGACTGTCATGAGTGAGTCATGCCTGATCTTTATGGCTGGAGCAAACACTGTGGAAGAGCAGAGGGCTCGCTGGGAGAGAAAGCAAATCCGGACAGCCAAGGAGTTGCTGGAAACTGAACACAAATATCTTGAGCAGCTGGATCTAATGGTCACAGTGAGTATTTCAGCCTCCTCCTGCTACCTGGGTGCCTTCAGACAGTGTGTACTTGTCATGGAGAAGGGTCAAGAACAAGACTTCAGTATGTCTGTACTGCATGGAGCAACTGCTAAGACTGACAGAATTTTTTTCATTTTTTTTCTTTTACCTGTTCTATAGTGTTTGATCACTTGAGGTTTTGGCCACTTTGTTCTGACCTGTATACACACATAAAGTTTTGATTGTATAGGAGACTTGCCTTAAGATACTTGAGATAAGTGAAATGTAGGAGCACAGACAAAAAAAGAACCACAGAATATTTCACAGTTGGTGAAAAACATACATCTAAGGGTACTGATATATGATCAATCAGTGCCATAGTGCTGTTCACATGCTTATAGTCATAATCAGAGTTACCAAGAAGGCTTACGTCTGATAACATATATATTAGGTAGGCATTTACAATATTTAATATCCTTTTGAGCTAAGGAGTGTGCAGACTGCAATTTCTTTCTTCTACTGTGTGCCATGCATAACCTTTGAGTGAATTTTACCTGTCTGAAGTTCTTTCCTTTTTTCCTACTTAGTTCTTTGTGAAAATTTTAAAGGCCAAAGGGACACTGAAACCTGCTGTGTTAGAAACCATATTTGGGCCCCTGGAATCCATATATTCAGCCAGCCTGTAAGTGAACACACTCACGTTATTCCCGTATTTCTATGGAGAGGACCCTGTATTAATGAGAAAGTAAGATTTTGGGAAATAAAACTAAGACCTTGTAGAACAGACATTTACGTCTATCACTTTTAGCCTTGGTTGCATTTGCAGTTGTACCCAGGAAACTGCTGCGCTCTGTCCACATCTACAAGAGCACAGTTGCTTGCAGGATAGTGGCTTAAACCCAGAAATCTTCTCCATGGTATTTTTAAGTCATGTTTTCTGTACCTTACTTCATGACCTCTGAGCAAGTATTTGGTATGGAAATTGGGTGTGAAGTGGGGACTGACAAAGGAAGGTCAGCATTGAAATGAACTAGAGAGACCTTTGAAACTGCCATCAGCAATGTAGTCCTCATAAGCTGTCTTTGCTTCTTGTGCATAGTGTTCTGTCACTTCATCTAGAGAGAGGCAATCTGGGACATGGGGTGGAAAATTTCTGTCTCAGTCTGGATATTTATGGCCACTATGCTGAGAATTTGGAGCAGGCAAATAAAACCTTGAAGGTAAGTATCTTCTTACTTTTTCATGTTCTTTCTTTCCCTTTCTCCATTCTATGTAATAGATACATTTGTGTTTTCTTTTTATTTCTGGATTGATTAGTTTTCTTCCTTTCCTTGGGCTGCTTCTGCTCTCTCAGTCTTTTTTCCATAATGGCATGATGAAAAGTTCTCTACTTATTTGGAGCTTCAGATTTTTGTAGCTTGTTTCAGGAGTTGGTGTATTTGAATGTACACCCCAAGCACAGCTTTTTCAGAGTTATGGATTTACTCCTACTCTTCCTTGGTGCCAAGCCTAAAGAAATTGCAGTGGTAACAATAGGGAAAAGTCATCTTTTTCTGAGGAGTTATCAGCTAACCTTGCCTTTCCCACTACCACTGACTGTATCCTAACAGTGGATATCTTCCCACTTTTTTTTCCTATGGTAGAAGAAAAATTTTTCCTTCCCATTTACAGCTCCAAATACAGCTTGTCTTCCAAGAAATTTCACAGAAGGATATGTTTTTTGTTTCACAGTCCTGTATCTGGAATATAAACCTAGTGACTTCTAGTTTTTGTCCTTGTTTGTTGCCAACTGCAGGATGTACTGGGATATTTCCCTGCTGTACTGTTGTCATGCACATGTTCGCACTTTTGATTTACCAAGATAAAAAGCCATTTTGGATACTTGTCTTGAGGTGATGGGAACGCACCATTGCTTTATCTTGAAATCAGTGGCAAAAGGCCACAGGAGGGGTCCTCGATTTTCTCTATGAGTTGGCCTTTTTAAAAAATTTTTATTTGCTGATTATACTAGCTTTATATTGCTGTGCATGTGCAAAGAGAGCATATTGCTTGCCCGTGGCCTGTAAAGAAGTTGCTGGACAGGAGTCCTAAACTCTTAAGGGTTTTAGGAGTTCCAAGCTCTGGTGCACAATAGAGTACATATTTCTTTATATAGTCTCAATGCTGTATGTCTTTTCTGCTGCACACAGGATCAACTGAGGAAAAATAAGTCATTCCGACGGTTTAAGAAACTGCAAGAAGCTCGACCTCAGTTTGAAGGGAAGAAGCTAGAGGATTTGCTTCTACTGCCCCTGCAGAGGTTGCATCAGTAAGTAAACAATTTTGAGTCTTCAAGATATTAGTGCAAGAGGGGGAAAGGAACATAACAATGTCTTAGTTGCAGTAGGAGGTAAAGTTGCTTAGTATGTCTAAAAATTGGAATGCACAGAAAGTGAGGAAGCAGACTGGAAGACGTGCCTGTAAAATGGAATCAGTATGAGAGGATGCAGACAGATATCTGTGTTTATCCCTGGCTCCTAAGCAATTCACCTCACTTTTCAGTGGAATTGTAGTGGAGGTTTTCCATCATCTCAGTAATCTGCTGAAGTTAGGCCCTGAAAAAAGGTCAAGCTCTCTGAATTGCTGCAGAGGTGGTGCTCCCTGCCAGAGGTGATCTTCCTCTGCTTTTGTGCATTATGATTCTTCTCCCTTGTAGATGGTTGTTTTTGTAGGGTGATGAGATTAATGAATGCAGGACTATTTTTCCCTCTCTGGTTATTAGGAACAACTGCTTTTCTCAGATTTAGTGCCTGTTGCATATATGTTCTAAGCCTGGAGATACCTTGACTGGATTGTTGTATTTCCCTCTTGAAACAGAAACAACAGAAACAGAACAGAACAGAACAGAAACAATCAGAAACAACACCTCCCCTCTGAAAAGGGAGGCTGACTACACAAGTTGAGTGCTGTATGCACTCAATATTTGCCTTTTCTTGAGGAGGGTATGTGGGTAAATCATAGCACAGGTAATTTGTTGGGAATCCAGCTGCTGCTGCTATAGGTTGTGGTGATTGAAGGCACGGATTCCAGCGATACATCTGAGGACAATTTGTTACATGAAAAGTGCCTTTTTATAGCCTCCAGCTTGTAGCCCTACACAGCTATAAATTTCTATTACATCATTATGGTTAGTACGTTTTACAGAATTCACTACAAACCAGCCCAACTATCTTAGCTTCTTCAGCTTTCTTATCTCCTGTTCCAACTATTCTTTGAGCATCTCCAGGTTAAGTTGGCGTTGTACTTTCCCCACAGTTTAGCAAGTACTGTTAATTTGTCAGACATTTAATTTTCTCCAGCTTTGCCCACAATAGATCAAGTAGCTGCTCTTCAACTGTGGTCTTATCCATGCTAAAGCAGAATTGAGAGATTGAGACCCTTGTTTCTGTGAATATTATAGCATTATACCACAGTCTTCCAGTTAGTTTTACGTAACCATTTAAATCAGATTGGCGGATATAAATGAAAGCTTTTTACTGTAATTCTTTTGGATAATTTATTTGGATAATTTTAGGAAAGACAGGCCAGGAAGGAGAGGTGGTGGAGTTGCTCTTTATGTGAGAGAGCATCTAGAATGTAATGAGTTCTTTCCAGGGGCAGATAATGAGACAGCTGAGAGTTTGTGCGTGCAGATCAAGGGGCAGGCTGGCTTAGGTCATACTGTTATGGGTGTCTATCATAGGTCATTGGATCTGGATGACGAAGTTGATGAGGCCTTCTAGAGGCAGCTAATAGCAACCTCGCAGTTATGGGCCCTTGTCATGGGGGATTTTAAGTACTCTGATATTTGCTGGAAGACCTACTCAGCCAGCCACCGCAGTCCAGGAGGTTCCTCCAGTACATTTATGACAACTTCCTGATGCAAATGGTGGATAAGCCCACTAGGAGAGGAGTCCTGCTGGATCTTCATCTCAATAACAAGGAGGGTCTGGTTGAAGCAGTGAAGGTTAAAGGCAGCCTTGGTTGCAGTGGCCATAAGACAATGGAGTTCATGATCTTGTGTGGCAGGAACAGAATACTAGCAGAATCACAACTCTGGACTTCAGGAGGGCCAACTTTGGCCGTTTCAAGCAATTGCTAGGGGAAATCCCATGGGACAGGGTACTGGCAGGTAACGGGGCCCAAGACAGCTGGTTAACATTCAAAGACTACTTCTTTCAAGCACAATACAAGTGCATCGTAACAGGAAAGAGATCAAGGAAGGGAGACAGAAGACCTGTGTAGTTAAACAGGGAACTTCTGAGCAAACTCAAGGTGACAAGAAAGTATAGGTTGTGGAAGGAGAGGGTGGCCACTTGGGATGGTTGTAACACTCTAGTCAGAGGATGTAGGGACACAATTAGGAAAGCCAAGGCCTCCTTGGAATTAAGCCTTGCAAGAGAGATCAAGGACAGTAGAAAGGGCTTCTTCAAGTACAGTGCAGATAAAACTAACTCCGGAAGCAGTGTAGACCCATTGTTTAATGAGGTGGGTGCCCTGGTGTCAGAGGATACAGAGAAGACTGATATACTGAATGCCTTCTTTGCCTCCATTTACAGTGCTCAAGGCTCTACTGATGAGCTCAATACCACTAGGCTCCAGAGGAAGTCAGGACAAAGGAGGAGTATGCCCTGGTTGACTAGGACTGGGTTTGAGACCAGTTATACAGCCTGGGTATTCATAAATCCATGAGTCCTGATGGGATGCACCTGTGAGTGCTAAGGGAGATGGTGGAAGTCATTGCTAGGCCACCATCTTTTGTAATTCATGGAGAACAAGATAGGTGCTTGGGGACTGGAGGATAGCAAATGTCACTCCAATCTTCAAAAAGAGCAAGAAGGACCTGGGTAACTGTAGACTGGCCAGCTTCACCTCCATCCCCAGAAAGGTGATGGAGCAACTTATCTCTGGCACTGTCTCCAGGCAGATCAAGGACAAGAGGGTCATTAGGGACAGTCAGCATGGCTTCACCAAGGGGAAGTCATGCTTGACCAACCTGATAACCTTTTATGAGGACATAACCAGGTGGATAGATGATGGCAAAGCAGTGGATGTGGTCTCTCTTGACTTCAGTAAAGCATTTGACAGTCTCTCACAGTGTCCTTGCAGCCAAACTGAGCAAATGTGGTCTGGGCAACCAGGTAGTGAGGTGGTCATGAACTGGCTGCAGGATAGAAGCCAGAGAGTAGTGGTTAATGGGACAGAGTGTCTGTATCTAGGGGAGTCCCTCAGGGGTTGATACTAGGACTCATACTATTCAGTGTATTCATTAATGACCTGGGTGAGGGATTCAAGTGCACTGTCAGCAAGTTTGCTGATAACACAAAGGTGGGAGGAGTGGCTGACACACCAGCAGGCTGTGCTGCCATTCATCAGAACTTAGACAGCCTGGAGAGTTGGGCAGGGAGTAACGTAATGAAATTCAACAAGGGCCAGTGTAGAGTCTGGCATCTGGGCAAGAACAACTCCAGGTACTAGTATAGGTTGGGGACTGACCTGTTGGAGAGTAGTGTAGGAGAAAGGGATCTTCAGTCCTGGTGCACAGCAGGAAACCAGGAGCCAGCAATGTTCCCTTGTGGCCAAGAATGCCAGTTTCATCCTGGAATGGATTGGAAAAGGGCTGGTTGGTAGACCAAGAGAGGTCCTACTCTCCTTCTACTCTGCCCTGCTGAGACCACATCTGGAATATTGTGTCCAATTCTGTGCCCCTTAGTTCCTGAATGACAAGAACTACTTAAGAGAGGCCAACACAGAGCCACAAATATAATAAAGGGAGTGGAGCACCTCCTTTATGAGGAAAGACTGAGGGAGCTGGATCTCTTTAGCTTGGAGAAAAGGAGACTGAGGGGTGACCTTGTTAATGTTTAAAAGCATATAATGGGTGAGTGTCAGGAGGAAGAAGCCAGGCTCTGCTCAATGTCATCCAATGATAGGAAAAGGGGCAGTGGGTATAAGATGGAACACAGGAGATTCCACATATATATGAGAGGAAACCGCTTCATGGTGAGGGTAACACAGCACTGGAACAGGCTGCTCAGGGAGGTTGTGGAGTCTCCTTCTCTGGAGAGGTTTAAAACCCTCCTGGACATATTCCTATGCAACTTGAACTGAGTGACCTTTTTCTGGTGGAGGGATTGGACTAGATGATCTTTCAACGTCCCCTCCAATCCCTAATCTTCTGTGATTCTGTGATTTAAATCTGTAAAATAGCAGTATTATTATTGTTATCCAACTGTTTGGAAAAAATGTGGTCTTTTAACAGAAGGCCTCATTTTTTCATTACTCAGCTTTAAAGTTCAAGTTTCTTTGAGACTCTGACATACGCTGCAGATCATACGACTTTTGCCACTTTGTAGATCTATTCTCTGAGACATTTCTTCTGTTACTTCAGAACTGAAAATAGTTTGGTTTTTTTGTGAGAAGACCTTTGTGGAGATCTGATCCTTTTCACTAAAGACTGGAGAACAAAAAAAGGAAAAGGCAGCTCCTAGTGTTTATAGAAATGCCTTTATTTTCTTGTGAGGGCAGGCCTTGTATGGTCTGAATGTTGCCATTCAGACATCAGAAAAATAAATATTCCAACAATAAATTTGTGTGTTGCTGAAGACTCACAGATGCAGAGAATCACAGGATTGAAAGGGACCTCCAAAGGTCGTCTAGTCCAACTGCCCTGCACAAGCAGGGACATACTAATCTGAATGCTAAGAAAGTCTTAGGAACTTCAGCAATATTTTGGGTTACTTTTGTCAGATCCCCAGGAAATGCCAAATGCTTGAAAACTTATAAAATACTTGGGTTAATTAAGTTGATAAACTTAAAATGAATGAGAAGATAAATTGAATAAGATAAAATGAATGATTGAAGAATTCTGACTAAAAGCTGCCTTTTTAGGTTTAGACATGTGTAATCCATCTCCTGGTGGAATGTTGGTCATCATTCTGCCATTAATAGGAGATGATGCTGTTACTGCTATATTTTTGTGAGAAAATTCCCTCTTCTTTCTACCTTAGGTACCAGCATTTCTTCAGAGACCTGCTGGAGAACACACACATAAACAGTACTGTGTACCAGAAACTTGCAGGTATGATTCTACCTGTAGATGCTGGCACTTTGATTGGTGTAGTCTCATTGATAATACTTTATCATTTTATGTATACTTGTCTAGGAAGAGAAGTATTCCTCTGCTGGGGTTCTAGTGGATTATTATTTCCCTACTCTGTCTTGATCAAGATATCCCTAAGAACACATTTGGATTAAAAAATGTATATTACTAGGAAAGGGTCCTAGAGGTTAGGTTGGAGAAATGACAGCTGTACTTTTAATGATGAGGGTGGTGAGTTACTGGTACATGTTGTCTAGAGAAGTTGCAAATGCCCCATCACTAGAAGCGTTTGTGACCATGTTGGATAGGGCTTTGAGCCATCTGGTCTAGTGTAAAATATTTCTGCCCATGGCAGAGGGTGCTCATCTACATGATCTTTAAAGATTTATTCCAACCCAAACCTTCTATGACTCTATTGGATATTATGCTAGCATAATACATATCCTTCATGCCATATTTACCAAAGTTATCACCACTAGTGGGGTGTTTTTCCTGGTTTTACTTTCATTTCCAGGAAACTATTTCTCTAATATGTCTAGAACTGCAGAAGGGTTGGGTGGAGAGAGACCTCTGGAGGTCATGTAGCCCAAACCAATTTTTTAATTAATTTGTTGCTGAAACTTAAAACATTTGCTTCTCGATTTCATCCTACCTTTTCACAGCAAGATAGATAAGATGTAGTATGTTCTAAGCTGTGATAACCTCAGAACACGCTGTAATTTCAGGGGCTGTGAAATCTGTTTCTGAGGTATCTCAGTGGGTTCAAGACATCATTCACGAGAGAGAGAATTCATTGCAGCTACTTCGGGTTCAGAAACTGCTCAAAGGACAGAAGGCACAGATTTTGACTCCAGGTAGGTCTTAATGACAGTTCTGTTTTATTTCTAGCAAGCTGAGATAACCAGAGATGCTGTCTACAGTGGTTTTATATCTTAAGCTACAAGCTTCATGGACTTGTGCTCACACTCTTTCCATGAAGAATGATGCTTGCCTAAAATGTGACAGGAAGCAGAGTATTCATGTTGATAGTTGAGACAAATAAAGCCATGGTCTCTGTAAGAGATATAAGACCATATAACTGGATAACAGGTTTCTTTATTACCTCTTGTGAGAATGGGTTCTTCCCCTGCCAGAGCACACTCCAAGCTATATATGGACTGCTGTGAGAAATGTGTGCAGTTTGGTCAATTCTGGAACAGCCATGTGGAGCTTTGCCTATGCCTTCACTAGATACACTGCTGTTGTTCTAGATGTCATCTAGAGTCAGTGCTGCAGCTGGAAAGCAGTGTTATAGTCAGTGTGTGAGAAGGTGACAAAGGCACACCTCTAGGTACTTAAATGTGAATGTTTTTTTAACTTGTATGTCTGATTAGTTTTTCTTCTGGGTGGGAAAAAAAAAGATCTCACAGTGGGACAAGGGAGAAAGTAAGACAAAGTAAAAAAAAACTTTGTGGATTGAGATAAGGACAGTTTAACAGGTAAAGCAAAAGCCATGCACACAAGCAAATTGAAATAACAAATTAATTGGCAGTCAGGTGTTCAGCCATTGCCAGGAAAGCTGGGATCCATCCAGCATGTGTAACTCTCACTGGAGAAGACAAATGTCATCACTCCCAATGTCTCTCTGCTTCTTCCTCCTTCACCCAGCTTTATATGCTAAACATGATGTCACATGGTATGGAATATGGTTTTGGTCAGCTGGGGACAGCTGTCCCGCTGTGTCCCTTCCCAGCTTCTTGTGCATCCACAGCAGAAAAATCTTTGACTCTGTTAGCACTGCTTAGCAGTAAGGAAAACATCCGTGTATTGCCAGTGCTGTTTCCAGTACAAACCCAAAACACAGCCCTGTATCAGCTACTATGCAGAAAATTAACTCTACCTCAGCTGAACCAGCACAGGTGGAAAAAAGTTATTTATCAGAGGATATAATTCTCAAAAATGCTCTTTCACTGGACAGACTAATTTTTAATTTTCTTCCTCATTCTTAGAATCCTTCTGGTTGTGCTGAAAGGGTTCTAACATAGGCATGATGTGTGTTTACAGTGAACAGGAGCATGTGTGGGGATGCCTGGGCATATTGGGATAGCGCACAAGTAAAAAAGGTATCAGTTATCCTGAGTGATAGAACTATAACAACAACCCCATGACAAAAATATCAACCCAAGTCCAAAACACTATAGCTACACCACAGATGGCCATCATTTGAAAGAATATAGGATCCACAAGTGCTGAGTGTCTCTAGATATCCTTTTATTACCTAGAAAAGATATGGTTTCTTTTCTGTTAGCTGGACTAAAATAGGTGCTATTGCATATGAGAAGTAGTGAAGTAAAAGGAAGATGGGGCTTGCTATTTTGAGGAAAGCTTTTGCAGAACTGTGAGTAGTACATCCTGTTAAGAAGTGAGAAATCATGATGTGATAGATTCAGAGAAAATGAGTAGCTTTGGAGCTAGCTATCTCACACTTGGCAGAGTCTCTGAGATCTTATGCTCCCAGTGGAAAGCGATCCTACTTGCCTTGCTGCCTTCCTGCACAGGGCAAATGCTATCATAACCAGAACTGCCTCCTTAATTTTACATAACAGTTTCAGTGACTCCAGCTTTCCTAGAGGACATTCCTTGCCCTGCTTTTACAAGAATTTCCTAAATCGCATGCCTCTGGGAATCCTGAATATGGATCAAGACTTGCAGCACAGTTTGGCTCAGATAGTATACCAAGGAGTCTGATTACAGTTTAATCTGAGGGAAGCTGTTCCAAATCCAGTCTCATGCTACTGGCACCTTCCTTCCATTTATTTTTCAAATTTGGGCTGGTTCCTGTGCTTCACCCTTCTCTCTGTTGGTTTCTTTTTCAGGTAAGAGGAGTAGTTCCTGTGCAGTGTAAGTTAAGCAGAGGTTCACTTGCTACTTGTAACTGTAGCATACCAAGAAAGACAGAATCCAAATTAAACCAAAGTTGTGTTCTTTTCTATAAGGTACTTACTAGCTTAGCCAGAAGCTAAGAAATGAAAAACAGTGTCTGAATTTCTCTGGCAGGTGTTGCCCAGACCAGACCAGATGGCAAGATCTTATTATGGTTTTAAATTTTTAAAAACAATCTTACTGACAGGTGTCTTTGAAATTCCATGAGTTGATGGTTCACTCATATAGTAATCCTTCTAGTCAGAGGCAGTGCTTTTATTACTCCATTTTGTGTATATGTTTTTAAAAATATTATTCCTTTATAGCTAGGTTTAACAAATTATTTTATTTATTTATTGGTTTGCCTGTTACTGCAATTCATTTTACAGGTGGATGATGCTGGACTACTCTGTGAGAGAAGATTGATAATGTTGCCTATTTAGATCTTTCTTTAATATATGTTGGCTTGTTTCTCCTTTGCTCTCTTCTCATTAGAGCAGTAATATGCAATCTGTTAACTACAACAACTATAATTTAAATAACCTCAAAACCTTTCTCTTAGCTGGCATGCTAGAGCAAACAAAACAAGAAAATTAATAAATGCTCAAAACTTGGGCTAAGTTCTGTTTCACCATTAGCGACAAACAATTGACTAATGTAATTTAAGATTGTTCAATGTATGTTTTCCAAAGTTACATTAATTTAAAGGTATGTGTATCATCTTCAGACCATGTTTTTCACCTAGTGTCTTTAGGCAATCTTGTATATAATAATATTTTCTTAGTTAACAGTAGATTCATAACAACTTCAGTGTGCTCCTAACAGTTTATGGCTTCCACCTGAGTGCTCAGTACTGGTGACCTTGTGGCTGGAATTGATACCACAGGTGGTAACACAAGGAAGGGTTGCTCACTGTGTTCCTGATTGCCTCATTGCATTTTTGTTTGGTTGGTTCTTTTGTGCTAGTGATGATCTGACAACTGTCTTATTTCCCTTGTGAGCCTAGGGCGCTGGTATATCCGGGAAGGCTGGCTTTTGGTGGTGCCTTCAAAGGGAGAAGAACTGAAGCGCAGGATGTTCTTCCTCTTTTCTGATATCTTTGTTGCAACAAAGCCCTGCCACCCACTACACCTGCTGAACTCGAACAAACTGGCATGCCAGGCTGTGTACCCGCTTCATCAATGCACAGTGGATAAAGTGTTCGGCCACACGCAGAGCCAGGGAGGGCTCCTCAGTGTAAGTCTACCCACCCACATCTGCCTTGGCAGAAGCATCAGTGGGGTCAAACTTGCAAAGCAGGTCTCTGTCACAGCAGGACTGAGATGATGAGAATAGTGGCAGCAGGAAATGCAATAAACTAACCTGAGTGAGGGCAAGGTGACGTATGCCCTTTTCCTTTTACAGTGTAGGCTCTCCTGAGCACTCTGGGATACAGGTTGTTGGTTGCTTTGCTTTGCTCGGGAGGGTCTGATTAAGATTGACACAGTCTAATTAGAGCTACGTGTTTTCAGTGACAGCCCCACGTCCCACTGTTTTGTGACAACAAATAGGTAGAATTACATTGACAGTGGACTGAACTTACAGAAAACCCTGAAAACCCTTGAAAGAGTGCAAAAAGTTGTAGTTATTATCACCAGAGATGTTCATTGTACATTAAATCCCTGAGGGCTGCAGGGTATTTGACTGGGACTGATGACTTAAGGAGGAGTTTCAAGTTCAGGTCTTCCGAGGTTGCAGCACCTGGGCACTAGTTAGCTCATGCCTTGTGATCTCAGATAAGGAAGATACTTTGTGTAAGCTGTGAGGTATATACGGTGGTGGTGGAAGGACCCCTAGAGGCACAATATAGTGTGTGAAGAAACTCCAGGAACAGCTGATGAGAACTTTAATTGCCCACTTTCGAACACCCTATGAAGTCCATGTGAACTGCGGCTCAAAGAAGTGGACGAGACAGGCATTTGCTTTGTACTGTGTAGCCCCTGGCTTCTCCTAATGCCACTGCTGAGCTTCTCTATTTGCGTACAAAAATGGTGAAAATCAGCATGCTGGACTGAGCTCAGTTCAGGGATGATGGCTCTTCATTTATCAGAGTTGCTGCCTCAATAGGGAATGCCAGAGTGTCACTGGATTCTTTTTTGCTTTCAGCTTTCCTTTCCACAAAAGACATTATTGTTGATGTCCAGCGACCAACAAGATATTAATGATTGGTATCAGAGTCTCACTGCTGCAGTCAGGTAGGCATTTACTTGTGGATGGGGAAGCCTCTCAGGGTAAGGAAGAACATAAAAATGAATATAAATTTTGCTGATAGAGAAGACGTGACTGGCATCAAGGATTCAAGGGAATAGTAAGAACAGATTTCATGTGTTGAGGTGAACTTCATCTCTGTTTTTCTCTACAGGAAGCTGAAAGCCTGACCCACCTGAGCATAAGACAAACAGGACAACTGCACCTCTTGGGAGAAGACTAGGGCTTGGGATAAGTAGGAGAATTGAATTTAGAGGAACTATACTGTGTGCCTGTGAGATTATGAATGCTTGATTATGAATGTTTTGTCAGTAGTCCTAATCTTAACACAGATACTGCTCACCAAAGATTTGAATATAAAAACATCTCCATCAAGACTTTTTCCCAACTTAGCTTAAAAGCTTCTGAATTTTCTATACATGTTCCCCCTCAGATTATTAAAGACAAGTGGTTCTTAAAACCTTACCTTTCTATTTCTTATCAATCCTTCAGAAAAGTTAACCTGCTGAACTACCTGAAATAAGATGGTAGGTGACATAGCCTTATGACACAGAGACATGGAATCACTAAATCATTTAGATTAGAAAAGATCTTTAAGATCAAGTCCAGTCTTAAAGCCAGTACTGCCACATCACCACTAAACCATATCTCTCAGCAAAACGTCCATATGACCCCCTGCAGGGCTGGGGTCCTCTCCTCAGAAGATGTGAAGACTTGTGCTCTCGACCATTCACCAGCTTCATTGCCCTTTGGACACACTCCAACACCTTAATTTCTTTCTTGCTGTTTTGGGCTCAAAACTGAACACAGTACTCGAGGTACCAGTGTGGAGAACAGTGAGACAATGAATACCATACTCCTCTTGGCCACACTATTTCTAGTAGAAGCTAGGTTGCTTTTTGCCTTCTTGGCTATCTGAGTACACTGCTTGTTCATACAGCACTTCTAGGTCCTTTTCCTCCAGGCACCTTTCTGGTAACTATTCCCCAAGCCTGAGGTGTTGCATGGGGTTGTTTGATGCAAGGGCAGGTTCTGGTACTTAGGCTTGTTGGGCATTTGGCATTGGTTCATAGCTTCAGCACATCCAGATACCTCTTTTAGTGGCTCCTGACCCTCCAGCAAATTGATATTGCCGCGATTGAGAGACGGA
>VZRI01009693.1:0-40038 GCA_013397515.1 Upupa epops
AGCCAGGTAAGATAGGAGTGGTGGCTTAATGGATTTTAAACTCTTTAAAGGAAAAATCTACAATTCTTTCAGAGGTAAACAGTTCTGTGTCTTAAGTCCTCCTTAGCTGGGCTTCTCTGTCATTTTTTCATGGCATAGGTGATTAGGAAACTGATTTAAAATGCCGCTAACAGAGCAGCAATTTTTTCATCACTGCTGATTTTCAGATTGCAAAAAAAATGTCACGTGGGTTTATTTTTTATGTTTCCATCAGATGAATGACATTATTTATACAGTTGCTTGTCATCTTTTCATTTCAGATATGTCATTGTGCAGCCCTTTATTTCAAGACTTTTTTTTTTTTAATTAGATAGGGAAATTAGTTGTTGGGTTAAATGTTGAATCTGTTTAAAAGAGACAGTGTTGTCAGTGTCTGTTGTTTCGTTTAAGTAAGAGTTCCATTACCAGATGATGTTTCATATCAGAAAGGGAAAGCTCCATTTCCCCTCTGCAGATCTCTTTAGTTTCAGGAAAATTTACCAAACTTAAGAAAAAGCTAAAAACCTTTTTCTGTTGGTTTTTTTCCCCCATGGAAGTGGCTTCCTAAGAGTTACAGATGGTATCTGAAAAACCAGTGATTATAAGGATGTGGCCTGAGACTCAGGAGATTTGGATGCTAATTCTATTTGTCATCTGTTTGCCCTTGTCTGGGCCTTCAGTAGCTGAATGACAGGCACTCTTTATTAACCTCTTTCCTTCCCCAAAAGAAGAGAGAGAGTAAAGTGTAGAGACATAGGGACTGGAAAAGAGAATTAAACCAGATTTAATAAAAATACTAACAATAAAATGAAAGATACACGATCCCAACGTACTTGATGGCCATAGCATCACCATCGTCACTGATGCTGTGGGCAGGTGCAGGGAAAGCTGTAGAATTCTCTCAGTGGCAGAAGGGAACTGGATTCACAAATATACAGACTGGGAGTGGAGGCAGGATGAGCAGAGTCCTCTTCCAGCACTGACTTCTGAAGGAAGCTTCATGTTGGCTGCACAAATATGGAACAGTCTATTGCAGGAAGTGCAGTGGCTTGGAAGGGAATGGAGCTGGGAAGTTAAATCTCAGCGTTACTTCTGTTCTAACTCAAACCAGGACAGCCATATGCAAGTTCTTGAGTTAGGTCCCCTCAGACCTCTGGATCTGTCTGTGATAAGTAATAACTCTTTTACTGATTTAATAGCAATAGCAGAATGCAGTTGTTCTATATTTGTATGTCCTATAGTTGTTCTATAGTTGTTCCGTTCAAGGTTGCCCACGTTACTGATCCTGTGACAGTGTTAGGTTTGCACTTCTAAATTTCACTGGTAATAAAAATATCAAAGGATTGTACTTCTTCCTCAGTAGAAGATCCATCATCACTCCTTAGATTTCTCGTTAGGATGGGGTTTTGTTGTGCTGGGGGGTTTTTCATTTGTTTTAGTTTTGCAGTTAAGTTTTTGTAGCCGACCATGGTTTCACAGAGTTGCAGCTGTCCCTGCTTCAGCAACCCCAAAGCTTTGGTTGCACCTTTGGATTCCTAAGCAACTTATTTCAGCAGACACCACTGAAGGAAATCTTAAGGAACTACTATTGTGTACGCGGAGGTTGTCCAGTCACCATCCCTGGAGGTGTTCAAGGTTAGGCTGGATGAAGTGCTGAGTGGCATGAGCTAGATGGCAGGTTTACTTGGTTTATTTGGATTTAGGTTGGACTGGATGATCTTTAAAGTCTTTTCCAACCTTCTCATTACTGTGGTACTGTGATATCTTATCATCATGTGGATTTGTTTGCACAAGATAATGGAATGACCGGTAGAACTGGTGACTGAAGTTGTTTGAGTTTTAGATTTAGGCTTATCCCTCAACACCAGCCTGGAGCAAGGCAGGGATGGCTAATCTTCCTGTCTTATCCTTAGCTTCTGCCCTGCTTATCACGGATACAAATTGTTTCTTGGTTGTATGGTACCCTGTAGCACACGTGTATGTAGCTGAATGCAAAGATGTGTAGAAAAAATGATGCTGTATAATCTCTTGACTGTCTCTTAATGGGAGTGGAACAGGCTCCCCCCTATTTTCTTTCCATGCAATCAGAGTAAAAAGAAATACTTCCCTACTCTCTGTGACCATGTAGATTATACTATTCATTGGCTCTGTTGTGAATGCTGCTTATTTTCATCTTGATCATCTTTTCACCAATAATTTTTAGAAGATATTTTCTCAAAATCTGCATCAAAACCAGGACGTTTTCGCTTGGTACCTGACAATGAGTAAGAACCTCAGCAGTTTTAATTCTTATTATATTCAGGGATTTCTAACCTTTTTGACCTCAGGCTTTACATTCCACCCTTGATTTGTACCCTCTAGTGGAGCAAGCACCTGGTGAAATTCACCCAATTTACCCTCTTTCTAGAAAGCCCTAATAGTTTTCCAGGGAGCAGTGCAGGTTTTTTGGGGCCCATTTCTGATTCCTCAGAACATGGGGGGGTCAGGAGGACTATCAAAGGGCAGAATCCCTCCTTTAATTGAGAATACGTTTGGGATCCCACAAAAACACCAGTCTTTCAGTTTGTAATGACTCATGCTTGCAATTGAGCTCAAGTATACGAAACATCCTGCTGTGTGCTCTTTGCCTAAATTTGAATGTCTTAGTTGTTTCTTATTTTCTCAGAGACAATGATTGTCTCTTGAACGATTCAAGTTGGGCCATGGTGACTGAAATGACAACTTCTGTCTTGTAGGTGCACTTGGTGATCAAGATGAAAAAAGATGGTTGGAAAATTATTACCATAGTTCACGCGAGAGGTTTCCAGGCTCTCAGAATGTAGCCACCCACAGTATTTACATAACTGCACAGTGGAAATAAATAGCAGAGGGTTAAAGTGGCAGAGAGAGAGAGAAATCCCTGGTGTTCCACTTCCATTTCTTTTATCAGGTTGTCAGGTTTCCTGACCGTTCTCCTTTCTATCTCTGCCAACAACAAGCAGATTCCATAGGTTATACTAAAAACTCTTGGAGTGGCTGAGCCCCGGCTGAGAAATTGGACCCTTCATGCATGTGATGGAGAGCAACAGGCTGAACTAGGAAGATGCTTTTAAGTACAAAAAGATAAAATGAGTGTTGTGGGTGAAAACTGAAGTCAGCAAACAGGTTACCAGTAACAACGATGCGAACTGCACCAAGTACAGTGCTTTCTCCAGCAGAAGAGTGACATTCTTGGGTTTTATCATCCCCCTTCAACACATTGCTGCGACTGCAGCTGCTGAAGGATGTCATAAATTTAGTAAAGTATTTTGCTGTCTTTTTTTACAGCACCGGACCCATTCTAAATGATCAGCTATTTTATATAAAGTCACTTTTTTACCAATATTGATGAAAATTCATAACTAAACAGTAGTAGTTAAAAGTAGTGTTGCACTCCTAACGTTGAGGGAATATGCTTCTTTTTGAGTGCAGCTACTTTTCAGTGCCTGCCTCTCAATTTGCACAAATAATTGACAGCTCATTAACGACTCAGCAGGAGATCTGAAAACCGACTGAGAAAAACAACTTCAGTACAAGGTGGAGAGGAGGAGGAGACAAAGTACCTGCTCATCAATTATGCTGAGAGTCACCAACCAGATTCAAAATGAGGTTAGAAAACTGTCTAAGTAATAATTTATACAGGGAGGGAAGGTGATGCTTCAATAGACATCTCCTCCAAGCTTGCACCAGGCTGCATGGGGAGTGTGAGGTGCGAGGATGCTCCCAGAGTCACGGTGCTCATTTGCTGCCTGGTGTCTGTGCTGCCTGTGGTCCTTCTGCACCTGCATTGCTGTGCTGGCACTGCTGAGGCAGGGGAAGCCAGTTCTTTGCCACTGAGCCTACAGTCAGCTCTGCTCCAAAGGCAGTGGCTTCTCTTAAGCAGCAGTTGCTCTGTGTAAGAAAAAGGTTTGTATTGTTCATGTGTGTGGGAAATGTTTCAGAACTCCACCACGTCTGTCCCTGCACCCAGTGCACGCTGCAGCTCTTGGCACCCAGGACGAACAGTGACCTCCTGTCAGCAATAACTCGTAGTGGTTTTGCATGGAAGCAAAAGGAATCGTATCCTGCTTTAGCCTTCCCCTCTCTGTCATATATGCACACTTCTGTTGAGGGATGTTACTTGCATACTGCTGTGAAAGTAAGAAACAAATCTGTCCAGAAAGAGCAGGTATTGGGGTAACTTCCAGAAAGCAAATGTTATCCTGTTCGTAAGGAACCTAATTAGAATTTCATATCTGGCCTCCTTACAATACTCTGGTATTTGTTTGTTTCTTTGATGTGATGTCTAGAGGAATAATATCTGAAAGCATCAAGAGAAAAATGAAACACAGTGCTTTCTAGTCTGGTAAAGAAACTATTTACTGATAGTCCTGAGGAGCTGCGACTCTGGTTGTTGCCTGCTTTATTTCAGGAAGGCAGCATCCCTGGATCTGGGACACTGCTGTGGTAAATAAACGAACAGAAAGTCAAAATCTGGAAGAATGTATTCTTTATTTCTCTTTCATTTTTGAAGAGTTCCGGCAATTACATGCTGTTCTTGAAATAATCTATTTCCTTGGGAATCAAATGAAGATTGCAGCAACAACAAGTGTTTTTATCCATGATAAATGAATAAAACTGTAGTTAATGATGTTATCAATATTTTATGACCTCGTTCTTTAATGTGTAATTGGTGATCCACAAGGCACTGAGTAAAGCCATTCCCATAAGTAAATATTTTGGTAAATCCAAAAGGCAAAGGCTATGTGGAATGAGAAGAAATAGTGCTTGGAAACGTACTCATTAGCGGTGTTTATCGTCTTGGAGTACTAGTATCTCTTGCTTTTATGTGGCATTTGTAATAATAAAAAGAAATTCAGAGGAAACTTGTAGCTAGGAAAAGGCTCCTTTGCTCGACAAAGTGGGTTTTTTTGGAGGAAGGCCAGGGCTAAGGCAAAAAGCTTGTTTTAAAGAACAGCTATGTGAGTCAGGGGGTCCTTACAGCAGTGTGATGTACTGCAGGAACACAGCGTAAATGAGGTAGTGCTCTCCGTATAAACACTTTCCAGATGCAACTGGTAGTGGAGTGCATCCCCCCCTTAGTCTTCTAATCACGCATGCACACACATCCTCTGAAGCTAGCGGTGTTGTTTACCACCCAAGGGTAACCGGGATGACACACGTAAGTGGATTTATATTTGCGTAGTTGAAGACGAGGTGTAAGGCAGACTCAATTAACCCATGGGTATTTAGACCCAAACACCACCACCAAAAGTGAAATACGTGCTATGCTGAACTCAGAGAAGGAGGTAACTGCAGTCCACTGACCAACTTCTTTCCCAGAAATAGTCTCTGGTGAACAGAGTTGCAGGGAGCTCTGTAGTGAAGATTCCTAGTGGCTCTCTATTTTCAAGAATGGGTAAGCAAAGATTTAGCTGCTTCCAAAGCTGTCAGCAGAATAATTTCTCATTTGCAGACATTTTCTAAGTGAAATCCAAACAGATCTTTAGATAGTTTTGATTTTTACAAGGAAGTCTGGGGCTTTGGTTCATTTACTTTTTATGCCACACTCTTGCCTCTGCTGTTGATGGTAAAATAGCGTTATGCTCTGTTACTGGTTTTCAGTGATGCATTATTTACAAACTTAATTTTGAATCCCAAAAGACAGAAGGAACTCGATTATGCATTCAAATCCACTCGTATCTTGTAAGAGCATCCACAAGTGATGAGCATCATTGTCAGCTTTCTCAGGCTAAGGTTAACTATGCACATAACTAAAAAAGCAACATGGCTGAGAATTATGCTTTCTAATAAAAACATGACTTCTAGTCACGGACCCTTCTTTTCTATTTTCCTTTTATTAAATCACTCATGTCACGAAGATATATGCTTTTCCTTCATTTACTTTTCTCTTTATAGAAAGCTATTGCTGAGAATATTCTGGTGTGGCAAAGGGAAGAGGAGGAAACTACCTCACTGTCCCATTGTCTAAACACCTTGGTCATCTACAGGGAGATGTCAGAGCAGGTTACATATCCATGAGGTATCTCTGAATGCTGAAACCCAGTGCAAAGCTGAGGGCAGGTTCTGTGTGGCTGCTATGCTCCACTCCCATGGTGAAAGGGAGAGTTATATCTGTAGTATTTAAGGCTGTATCATAGCTGTCAAGGTCATTTCTGTCTACTTCTCTGTTTGCCATCTCTGGTCATCTGCTTGGCATTTGGAACTGCCAACACTTTGGAATTAATAGGGGAACAGGTGTTAATGAACAGAGGAATCCAGGTAACACGAGTGTGTCAGGATTGTCTCCTGCTTGAAAGCTGTTGTCAGCGTTCCTGTGCATTGCAGAGCAGTAGAGATTTCTTGTGGTGGCAGCTGCTACTTTCATAGAGAACCTCTGCAATACTGATCAGGACGTCCTGCAAGATTCATTTGTTTCTTATTTTCCTTTTATCAGTGTTTGATGCCTGTTTAGTGTGAAGGAAGCAGTAACCGGTGGAACAAGCTGCTTCTAAAGCAACAATTTTGCTGTGAACATCTAACAACAACTTCAGTCAGGAGTACGAAAAGTTAGAGTAAAACTTTTCTAAGCTTATTTTCTAAGAAGCAGTGTAACCAGTCAGTTTTCTTAGAGCCATTTTTAAGGCTGGAAGTTTCAATTTACCCTCTGAAAGTTCTTCCTAAAACATTTTTCAAAGTCTCTTATGCAATATTTACTGGCATGAGATATAATTAGAGAAGCAGTGTATTTTAACTTGGCATTCACTAAGTGTGAAGCTTCAAGATCAGGTCCATAATTTTGTTTTAGCTTCCAAAAAGGTTAAAACACTTATATTAACACAAGTGAGCCTTGCATTACAGCGCTTTTCAAGCTGTGAACACACATTAATTCAGTTTCATCCAAGCAATTGAAAGAGAGGCATAACGAACACTTCATTCCAGAGATACACTCCTTATTACAAGGGTATCTGAGGGTTTATGAAAGTGTTTCTCTTTTAAACATCGGGCTTTCGAAACAAATTGGAACAGTTTTAATTAGTAAAAGAATGAAATGTAAAAACTTTCAGAGTTTATAAGCCTTAGGGTGGCTTAATTAAAACTCAAGAGAAATTAAAATGATCAGAATTGAGAGCAATGGGAAAGGAAATTATAGGTAGGAAGTTTCAGGATGTAATAGGAAAAGAAGTTGCTTCGTAAGCATAGAGTGAAACTCTTCTCGTATGCTGGCTCAAGATACTAACTGACCCAAATATCTCTGAAGCATCCAGGTCCTAACATAGATAAAGAAATTACGCATGGATAGTTGTACAATGAAGTAGCTTTACATTACTTAGTGATCATATTAATGGGAATAAATTAGAGGTAATTTATCATAAATGACAACTGTAGTTCTTACATTTAACTGCTTTTATATTGCAATATCCATCCAGAACTGAAATTTGAACGATTTTCAGTACCACTGACTGGCGCGAGTGAGATTTTTATCAGCTTGCAAGATTCCTGAACAAGCGGAGCCAACCTCTACAAGAGCTGCTGTAACTCTTGTGCATAGCAGTTCATTTCCTCAGGTAGAGCACTTAGGTTTCCACAGCACAGGGAATCAAAGTGATGAAGTCCGGTAAGGAAATAATCGATCTTGTTTTGTTGCTGAGTGTTTTGCCTACCAGGAGTCTGTGCTGCATCACATTCTGTTATACAATTACCTGGTTTTAGATGCCACAGATGAAGCTGTGATGAGGATATTCTTTTATCTACAATAAGGTCCACACTAAACTTCTTCAGTATATACCTAGACTTCAACATTATGAACTATTCTTTTTTCATGTCTTTTACACTGTTTTTGAGGTTTGATCAAAGCAATTAGTTAGTTACTAAGCTGATACTCAGAGGTCAGTAAAAACTAGATTAACTACTTGATGAGTGTTATATTCAGCACTGCCCACAATTGCAAGATGAACTTCATCGTGCTCTGCTTCTCTCTGGTTTCTGATTTCCCTGAGATGAGTTGGGGGTTATTCTTCTTCATCTTTGTAATCCATGGCATGGTTGTTGCCATTGTTTACTTGTTTGGTTTTGGTTTTCATTCTTAGCTAGAGGAAAGGATTCATAGAGCAGGAACAGGAGGTTTTTATTGCTCCACAGTATAAAAGATGGCAATGATATTTTTGCTCACACTCTCTCAGTAATACCTAGTTTATAACTGGGAGAAAAAAAGTAGTTTAGAAGTGGTTGCCATTTGGTTCCATCATCATTAAAGGTGCAGTTTGTGATCTGGTTATTCTTTCTCTCAATACATATTCCCAGATAAAGCCTTGTTTTCTCATTACCCCAAGGCATTCCAGCGCTGTCTTATTCAGACCAGTGCAGAGCTGTGGATTTTCTTGGGGATTATTATTTGTTTTGTATCGCCATCCTCATTTAGATTATAAAGTATAAATCTTGAGGTAGCAGGTTTGCGTGCTGCTCTGTGTATTTTTCATAAGGGGGATGTGGTGATTGGTAGGGACCAGGAGTTTCAGAGGAATTAACCTACCGCACAATAGCAGGGTTGATTGAATCACCCCTGTAGATTTAGTTCAGAATCAGGCATATTATAGCACAATGCTTACTGTTTTAAATGCTTAGTATTCACACTCTTCAGGTAAGAAATATTAGCATAGTATGTGGAGCCTTTGGAAAGAAAACCTATTTAAAATGCATGTGGATTGTCATGAATGAACTTGACTTTCTGTAGATGGATTAGCAAACCCAGTTCTGATTGAATGCTGGTCTCAGCTATTCTAAAAGCTCACATCTTATGATTTCAGCTGTTACCTCAAAAAAATACTTCAATCAAAATGCATGTGGCCCAACCTAAGAAGAATACCTGTCCTGTTGATTAATTTATATCAAATGAAACCTATAGCCAGCGTGTTCAGCAAAACTCTTGGAGTTTAGCCTCTCTCTTGGTTTCAGTAGACCTGTCTGTTCTGTACAGTTCTCAGGATGAAAATACTGTAATTTTATATTTTACAGAACAAATTTACTGAAGTTCTTTCCCCCCCACCTCTTTATGACAAAAGATCCCTTTCTTTTAAAAAACAAAGTATATTTAAAAAAAAAAAACCTTAAAGAGATGCAAAGTGAGCACTAAACTTATGTTTAATTAATTAATTTTAAAATCTACCCAAAAATCCGAATAGAGTGGAAGGAAAAAACACCCAAAACCTTATTTGTTAATACTGAGATATATATTTACCCAAGTCAAACAGGCCCTATAGTTTTAATTTGCTGTAGTGTTCTCATACATCGTCCTCTCCCGTTGGTGTCAGCATGGGTAAGGTCTATAGGGCAGGGTGCTACTGCTGTATTTTACAGCTGAGTTAAGGTCTACAATGACATTCCAATGCCATGGTCTAGGGTTTTTCAGACTTGCCAGTGCTGGGAGCTTGATGGTGACCAGTGCTAGAGCATGGTGCTAGAAAGGGAGGAGCCACCGGTTTGGATGGGTGATGCAGTGCAGCTGCAGTAGCTGGAGGAGCAGTAATTAATCGTGGCCCTCAGCAATGATACAGCCATACTGCCATCCTCTGGTGCAGTGGTACAGTTGGCACCTCCAGATGGTGGTGATGATAGACCAAAGGTACATTTTCAGTTAAAGATAGGGGTTTCTTTTCTCCCTCTGATTCAGAAAATGCTCAGGTTTTGCTGCCTTATGTGAGCCCTTGCATCTCCAGGGGTGCTTCAGTGACCTGGAACACAAACAGTGTCATTGAGCTCCCTTGCCATCTGGGTAAATAATGCCAGGGATATTGTGTAAGTAGCTCATTTGAAATCTTGCAACGTTTACAAAATGCTTGTCTCAATCTTTTTTGGTTTTTATCTCCTCTCCCGTATGAATGGAATCAAGGAACAGTTTGATGAGACCTCAAATTATCTCTTCATTTGCTAGTAAAGAGAAAAAGCAGCTCAAAATTACCCTGTTTCTCCTAAAGACAGTAATTTGTGCTTTGTGTATGCCTTTGACTGTTCCAGGTTGTTTAATCGTGTGAATGCAAGACTCAGCTGCTGAGCTTTTGTTTTGTGACTATAGCCGGTATCTAACTTAGGTAATTGATGTCAACAGCTTCAGTCTGATGACAAGATACACAAGGGAGGCACCTGGCTCGCCGTGCATCTGTGTAGACAGAGGCATCAAGAAAGGATCAAGCCATACTATGTCTTAGCACATATAAGATTTATAATTATCTAGTGATATTTCTGTACCTTCTTTTTTTCCCGTAAGTTCTATACAATCTTCATTGTCCTTTTCATCTGAATCTAAGAGACATTTCTCTTGCACAGGGTATATGAAATGCTGATGTGGTGTGTAAACCAAGATGCGTGGCAATGTACTGTAATTTTTACTTGACATACTCTTGCGTTGCCTGTTCTTTAACATGGGTACCTTTTCCTGGTATATCTTAAAAACCTAGTCTTCACCTATCTTGACAGTCAATAAGGACTCATGATGTTATCAAACTAGCAATGAATATTTTCTTAAAATTTCATATACAGGGATTTTTTGGTAGCATAAAACGACTGAATATAGCAAAGTGTCCAATGAAATACACACTCATTTCCTACAAGATTGTTCATAAAAATATTATTATTTGAATGTTACTCAATGTAAAACTCTCTATTTCCATGTCTGAATTCTCTACGGTCTAGGATGATGGATAGACAAGCAAAATGCTTTAAGATCTCAATTCTTTTCCCCTTTAGGCTTGGCAAGTCATGACAGAGTTGTAACAAAGGTGTTCTTTACCTAACAATTTTAATTAATTCAAAGGGAATTAAGTGCCTACTTATCTTTGAGAGTATTAGCTTTAATATCCTGAACTGTTTGCTCCCACTTTGTAGAGTGAAGACAATGAACGTCCTGCCTCCTCTCATGAATTTACACTTGTATGTATTTACTTTCTTGATGAAGGCTGTTAGAGTCTGCTAACCTGGCTGGACATTCTTATGGGCTGCTGTGCACTGTCTTGTTATAAATAATAGGAATCATTTCCCTGTGACAATGTTATTGTTCATTAGTTTGGGGTGGTTTTGTTGGGTGCCTTTGTGCATCGCTCAGCATGCACTGTTACATCTCTATCCTTTGTAAAGGCAAATAAGCAAACTTCTTATGTACTGCCAAAAAGAAGCTAAATCAGTGTTTAAGGCTCTTTTCCTGTTTTCATGTCTTGTAGGATCAAAAATCACATTTCTAAAAACCAGTTTCAAACTAATCCCCATTTTTATTGCCATCCCTTCTTGACACCCAGAGCCTGTCAGTTTTATGTTCAAGAAAGGATTTGTTTCTTTTATGTTTTCTCTTTTAGTGTTGTCTCTTTGTGATGAATTAAAACACATGGCATAATTAGGAGCTCTATGCCATACAGATTAGACTTGATTAGCTAACAACAAAACTCTGCTTCTTCTGGGCTGGGTTACTGCAGCTGCTGTAATTGTTAAAGGCAAAATTATTAAGAAAGGGAAGAAAACAGAATGGCATAATCAGTCTGACAGCTCCCAGAATAATAAAGGAATATAATTGCTTCAGTTGGCTGCATCATTTCATTAGAAGTTCCATGGCATATTTATTGAATTATAGCTGGAAGCTTGCAGGTCTCTGGTGAAAACCATATGGCAGACCCAAGGCTGCTTCATCCAGAAAGCCTCAGGAGGTCAGAAACCAAATCTGGTCTCAGACTCTCTCATCTGGTGAACATTTTGGACAGACTATGGCAAAAGAATTCTCTGCTTGTTTTGCTGGGCAGAGGAGGTTTTGCTGCACAGTTTGCAACCTCTCATGGGGTCCACATCCTGCTTGTACCTGTGCAGCCTAGGTCTTGCATAATAGTGATGCCCATTAGCTGATTTCAGGCTGTGTTTCTCTCTGTTTAACAATACAGACATCTTTCATTCCAGGACATTTTAGCCAAGAGCTCGCTGCAACTGCTGAGCTGGAGTTTTCCACCACAGGAATTCTGTATCACTAAAGCAGTACAGACATTCTGGGACCCCATCACCTTAACAGCAGGGTTTATCCCTGAATTGTGTATCCTGTTCAGATTGAAACCCTACTGGAAATAGCAGTGATCTGCTGTTCAGCCTGAGTTTTCTTTCCTGGGAGGCCTTAGTGTGCTGTCAGTACCTGCTTGTGGAGAGAGGAATAAGAAGTCCTCTACTGTAGAGGTTTCATAGAAATGATTTGGCCAAAGAATGCGTCCAGACTGCTTTACAATTGGGCAAAAATGACTCAAATATGTACCTGAATTAATTCTTTTTATCTCTTTGCTGCATCAGAATCAAGGTAAGGTGGCCCTTAGACTGCATTGCAAAGCAAAGACGCATATTTCAGGCAAAGATAGCAAAAGATAACGACGTACACGAGAATCACGCTCTGCTACCCGTGTAGGTGTGTAGAAAGCTGGAAGAAAATCACGAGTGTGCTCCTCCGTTATACCCTTAGGTGCTATAAACTGGTTTCCTGTGGAAAAAAAGTTTCTGAGGATAAGTCAAGCACTGTTTGATAGGAAGACTACTTTTTAAAGGCAGTTCTGTGCGCAAGCAGATGGCTTAGTGCACTCCTCAAGTCTGTCTGGTGCAAGAGAGGTCTAAATACGCCCTAAACTGCTGCTACTCTTAAGCTTCACAGTTAATCCTTCCTACCTCTTGTAAACACTTCTGTCAACATTAGATTAGTGTTTTTCCTTTAGAGTACGTGAGGACATGACTGAGCTGTACTGAGACGCAGAGCATTTTACATAACACGCAGAAAACAGCAATTTCATGTTTGTTTTCCTGTCAAAGCGGCTCTATGTGACGATGTGCAGATGGCAAGAGCAGTTATGTTATCAAGTTTGTTTCCTCTGTCAATGCTGACAAGAAATCATTTTAGTTCCCTATCTAAAAAGGAAAATAAATGATCAAACAAAATAGCTTTTCTCTCCACCAGCAGAACAGGCAATCTTTTCCTCACAGAGAATGGCTCTACATGGGTAAACGGCACAAGGAGCCTTCTGAAGGTCACTCTATTTCTCAGTCACATGCCTTTAAAATCACAGCACCCATGCAGCCCCTATTTTTTTAGTACCAGTACGGTGTCCTATTGCCCTATTGGTGAGAAAGTGATTTACCCAGCAAGTGATCTGACGGAGATGAAATAAGATTATGAACAAAGAGAAGCTTCTTTTCAGTGCACATCTGTGTCTGACCACGGGTCCTTAGCACATTTGGTCTTCTCAGAGCCAGCTAGGAAACCTTGAGTGCTTGCAGTCCTCTGGGAAATGTTTTGGGTTTTGCACAGATAAGAATGCTTGGTTGGTACTGAAAGAAAAGAGAGAACCCAGATGCAAGAATGCTTAGAGAGTACTCAGGTAGACAGAGACTTGGGGGTTCTGGTGGACAGTGAACTTAGCCTGAGTCAGCAATGTGCCAAGAGGGCTAGTGGCATCCTGGCCTGTATCAGGAATGATGTGGCCAGCAGGGAGAGGGAGGTTATCCTCTGAATGCTGTAACTGATGTTAAGAAAACAGAACCTATTCAGATGTACAAGCAGTGGAGTACTGGGCAGTGGTAACAGGAATGTTTGCTGGGTGGATGTGAAGAAACCCCATGGGTTATTGAGCTGCTACCAGTTAGCTGGGAAAACATTTAGGGAGAGCCTCAGGATGTGGGGCAGTAGCTGAGCTATTAAGACATATCAGCATGGCTACGCATAAGAGTAGCTATAAACTCTGCCTGTGTGGTGAACTTGGTGGAGACAGCCCTAGAGTAGTCATTGTGTTGTTGACACGTCAGTATAGACCTTACCAAGTTACAACTCTCAGTGGGGAACTGAGACTCAATCTCGACTCTGCTCATCTGCTCATGTGAGGAATTCATTCTTACTACCATCTAGCTAGTTCTGTGATCCTGACTCACACCAAGATGATGGAATAGAAGGGGAAAACATCCAGAGATTGCTAAATATTAGGCTGTGGCTGCACTTCCATAGGTACTTCTCCTGTCTCCTCTATTAAATATAAATTGAGTTTATTCCCTTATTCTTTTGTGTTCACCTAGGAATTCTAGATGTCCTCCTTTGATTGAGGGTGGAGAGTTAACAGCTGTCTCTAGGAATTCTAGATATCCTTCTTTAATTGAGGGCGGAGAGTTCAGCTGTCCCAGCCAAGACACAACACACACTGGTAATAATAATTTCTGATTTGTTGATTTTTGTTAACCCAACACAAATTCTACGATTATTTAAGAAAAGATTTGCCTTTTCTGTGTTGCTTTTTTCAATGGCCCCTTTATTGTGTTTCAAAGTTCATAACTTAGAAAGCGGGTAAATGTGATTATGAAGATGGTGTTAAAACTGGCCAGCAAACACTTCTTTTGCTGTAGCAAGAGTGCCTCCAGCACTGTTTCTCTCACAAGTAAGGAACAAACAAGCAAGAGATGGTGTTAGAATGCTGCAGCGTGGCACTTTCACAAGCAAGTAAAAGGTCAAAGGGAAAAGATGCAAAAACAGAATCAGGAAGGGGTACAAGGATTGTTATTATTCCAGAAGCATTACTGGCACCTAGCACTCCCCGGGAGTCGCTGGGTTTAAGCAGAAGGGAATTTGCATTTTGCAAACAAGATGATGCAATTCTAAAATGAATTATTAATTTTGCTTTTCTTCCGTTTTAGGGTGATATGGAAATCATAGAATATTTAAAAGCCTCTAGTAGCTGAGAAATTTCAGCAGCATGTGTGATTTGATTCCTTAACTCAAGATAACTGTAGGGAGGTAGGTAGGAAGCGTGGTCTGTGAATCTTGTTGTGGAAGAAACACTGTGCATCCTTAGCTTTGCCTTTTTGCTTCATTGTGAAAGAATGCAGACTCACATCTACCTCCAAGGACATTGGAAGAGGTCTGAAACTCTCTTCCCACCACAGGTGGGTGCCTATGGCGTTACACTGTAGGACCACAAACATTCCCACATTCACTTTAATTCTTATCTGCAGAGTGAAATAACTGCAAGAAGCAAAATCAGGAGTGCCCAGTCAGACCAGAATAGGAAGAAGAATCATTTCTGCATCACTTTTCTGCAAACATAGTGGATTGTAAATGAGCCATGAAATATCAGTCTGAATTTACATGTTCCAAATGTCTTGGTTATTCCCTTCTGAGAGTGCAGTAATTACCATAAAGATTTTTACCATAAAGCATGTTTCTGCAAAGCAAATAAACTATTGACCTGTATTGTGATGAGATGGATGTAAGCTCAGAGGGGAATTCTGCTCCTCTGTTGGACAAATCCTACTCTTAAGTATTAATCTAAATGCCACAGATTATTATCACCTATTGCCGGAAGAAAAGAGCACAGAACTAAAACAAGATAGCTGTGAAATATCTAATACAGAAGCAAGCAGAGTCATAAACATCACAGCAAACATGAAATAATAGCCACAAAAATGTGACTTTGCATTATCAGCCGTGTTTACCGTGCCGCTGCCTGTGATAGCGGACAAATCCTTTCCTTGTTTCTTTTCCTGTCAAATACACGGCCCTCTAATCTGCAGACCTGCTTGAGGATGCACCACCTCTGTCTACACAGAGACTGGGATAGCTAGGAATTTTGTAAAGAACTACAGAACTCATTTTTTTAGTGTTATTGCTCCTTTTGAAAGTGGCTTCAATGTTGAGGGAGCTATTCACGTCAACATAATTATCATGGGGAGGTAGGCATGTGAAAGCCTTTACAGAAATGGACCCACCAAATGAATTCTTAAAAGAAAATCAAATGGTGTATTTGATTTAAAAAATCCAGAGGGTCTATTTCTTAGCTTAAAAGAGAGTCAAATAAAAGCCCAAGCACAAAAAGATTGTCCAGAGTATCTCTATTCTTGGAAGAATATTAGCTTGTCAAATCTATTCTCTTCCTTTTCCTGTGTCCTTTTAATCTTGGAGCCTTTTCTTCCATCTTCTTTTTAGCACCCTTGGAGTTTATTGAATTTTGTTTGTGTAGAGATCATAGGATATGAGCTTTCCTGTGTTCTGTTTCGTTTGGTGTGAAAGGTGTACCACAGAAACCTCGGCAGAGAAAGCTTAAAAGCCCACCAGCACGCATCTCAGCACTGGAAACAAAAGCCTTTCCTTTGTTATGCCTTTTCCGTGTGGCATTACTTTCTAAAACGCTTGGTAAGAAAGCATTCTCTTCCTAACTTTGAAATAATAGAGTGTTTTTCTGCATTTCATCCATCTCAGCCCTAGCTTCTGAGCTGATATGCTCTTGGAATAGAAAATCCCGATTCCCAGTCACTGGCCAGAAATACAATCCTATAACTAATTATATATTCAGCACTGAGCTGCTATTAATCAATAGCAATTCTCATTATACTCATCAGCTTCTAAGAATACATTAAATTAATTGAAATAGAAGGAATTCCATTCCTTAGTCCTGCAGTCTGACTGACACAGCCAGGGCAACGTGGCGATGCTGAACTCCAAACAGGCACTAAGATTGGAGTCAGTTGTGCGCGTGGTAGGATGATCAAGAGAGTGTGGTTTCAACGTGGTAGGATGATCGAGAGAGTGTGGTTTCAATGTGGTAGGATGATCAAGAGAGTGTGGTTTCAACGTGGTAGGATGATCGAGAGAGTGTGGTTTCAACGTGGTAGGATGATCGAGAGAGTGTGGTTTTAATGTGGTAGGATGATCAAGAGAGCGTGGTTTTAACATGGTAGGATGATTGAGAGAGTGTGGTTTTAACAACATCCCTCGATGTGTTCAAGAGTCACTTAGATGTAGTGTTAGTGGATAGAGTTTAGGGGTGAACTTGTAGAGTAGGGTTAATGGTTGGACTCGATGATCAAAGCATCTTTTCCAACCTGAATGACTCTGTGATTCTGTGAAATAATGTCAGCTGGTACTAAAAAACCATTTGGAGAGGAAAGTTACACTAGAAAACGTGTAACCACCTCTGCTACTCGTGCAACCTCGGGAAGTAACGCACCTAGGAGAAATAATTGTTATAATTTAATATAAACAGTAAATGCTTAAAATGTCATTGATAAATTGGTTTCCTTTCTGAATACTGCTTAGAAATATTTGCTTCCGTGATTGCAATCTGCATTCTGCCAGTCAATAGATAGGCATCTCTTAGCATTTTAACTTCTTTGATATTCACACCATTCAAAAAAACCTGGGTGTGGAAAGCACTTTTGAAGTATTACAGGTTTATTCAGTGGGATAGAGCAATAATTTCCTGTTTTCAATTAATTTTGATAAATATCCAGCTAACCTGCTTGCCTTCAGACTGGTATGAAGTACTGGCTACATGTTTCTATCAGACTTTGTTTCTTAATCTGGTAAGATAGAACTTTCTTGGTAAAGTATCCACATTCCCCAGTATAAACATTGTCCCACAACTGCTCTTACGTGTTCACATGGGATGTTTGTTCAAGGAAGGAATAAAGAAATCATATTGATATCTAGGTCAGGCTAGGCTAAAACAGGGAGTCGGTGCCTGGATGTGGCACGGGCTGATTTATTTCAGTTGCACTGATGATGCTGCAATGATGCACACAAGTGTTTTAAACTGACCTGGTTATGACACTTCGTGTTACGCAACTGCAACGTGACATAACTCAATAAACTCTGCACAATGCATTAGCTGCTTAATTATTAGCCCTAATGATATTGTCCTGCAGTTTATGCTTAGTGACGGAGGATTAGGGGGAAGGAACATTCAGCCTAAAATCTGTTTGGATAAAATTTTAGTAAGATTATCCCAAAATGCCATCTGCACTTTAGGTTAAGTGAATATGCATCACAGTCCATAATGAATTCACTCAATGAAAACAATGCTTCTGAAGATTGATGTCAAGCAATAGAGTTGCATGCTCCCTGGGTACGCTGTTATTTAACGTCGAATTTACTTGGAGAACTTTTAATTGCTGATTTACAACAGAACACAAAAATCATAAACACAAACAAATAAGACAATGAATCTAATCTGAAATGCCAGAGAAGTATAGTCCCATATGCTATACTGAAAACACATATCATCTACCAGTGTCACTTCTAATAGAAACTCCTTTTCAGCAAACAATGGCAGGTGAAACCTTTCTTCTCCTGATCTCTGAGGTTCCAAAACTCCCATTCTTTCCATTCATCATTTCCAAGGGCAAGAAGACTGCCATGTCCAGCCCAGTGACAGATACTCCTCTCTGAACAAAGATGAGATAAAAGAGTGGTTTTCTATCAGAAGCTGGAAACAGGAAGTTCCGAATGAGTTCTACTTGCAAAGTTGCAAGTTCAGCTTGGAATTCTATGCTGCTTATCACAAGTTTCCATAGCAACTTCCCAATTACTCAGGGTAAGCAACCCACAACAGTACACAACCATCAAATTAATTCAGTATGGAAAATTCCTCTGGGAAATTTGGGTCACTTGAAATGGCTGCACCCCCTCCCAGCTTCTTTTTTCCAACTTCTTTCCAGTTTCTTCCCTGCCTGGCATGAGAGGCTAAAAAATCCTTGAGTTAGTATAAACTCTACTTAGCAACACTTAAAAACATCACTGTGTTACCAACATTATTCTCATTTTCAATCCAAACCACAACATTCTACCAGCAAACAGGAAAACAATTAACTCTATACCAGCTGAAACTAAGACATGGTCTCTAGTTTAACCAGAGGGAAGCACTCAGAAAATTCCTGAGTGGTAGATATTAAGGAACTTTCATGGTCTGATGTTAAATGGTAACAGAACCTGACAAAAAATGTGGTCTGGAGGTAGCGACTGGGTTACAGATTACAGTTGTAGAAGGTGCAGGACACTCAGTACATGTTAAGTAGAATTTTTATAGCAAAGGATGATTTTGGTCTGGTGCCTGTACAAAACAATATGTACTAGCAATTTCACTAAGTATGTGATTAGTACCTAAAATTAATATCTGATTAGCAATTCCATCAAGAATGCTGCTTGTATATGACTGCCTATTGAAATAATCTCTAAATCCTAAGAAGCTTTCAGCAATGTTTAGAAATTGATGATGGCACAGAACCCCCCCGATTTTCCATATGGTGTTTTCTCTCTATCACTTAACATTTGCTCTCATATCGAACAAGATTTTTTGGTACCCTTGCACCACCAGGATACCAGAGGCGATCTGCAGGTACTAACTGAACATTAGGGAAACTTGCATCAGGACGTTATGCTACTGTTTGATCACTGCTGTTACAACAGATGATGCTTTTCATTTTGAGTTGTGAAATTCAAATGTTCTGCCTTTGTTCCTTAAAACTGGATGTTCTTCCGTGTTCTTACCTTTTTCTGTATAGCTTTTTTTGTTGTGTTAGTGTTTCCAACACAAGCTTCAACAGAATTCTCAATCCATCACAACGGCAAAGATCTCAATCCATCTCAGCTTGACAGTCCACAGTGGTACCTCAGGCCACTTTGCATAATTCTAACCCTGGGTCAACAGTCTGTCATCTTTTTTCATAACAAACCTTTAAAAGCAAAGCAAGAGGATTTGACTCTGATCAGAATAAAAATGTGTATGATAGAGTCACTCAAGCTCCTCCTTAAACTCAGGCTCCCTTTGAGTATAGTGTAATCCACATCACATTGTAATGAAAACTAAGAGGAATGTGAAGAGGGTCTGAAGACAGAGGTGGAGAGAGGCAAAGATAGAGAAGTCTTTAAGGTCTTTAAGACATGAATCTGCAGAATTTATTGTTGCATGCTGGAAACTGGAGTTGCAATATTGCAGTCAAGAACAAGCGTGTTACAGGAATAGAGTATGCAATAATATCCTGGGTGAACTTTGGAGATGTGAGGGGCTGAATTAGAAGACACTGCTATCTACAGCATAGCTTTTCCTAGTCTGGTTGGGAAGGATAAAGTCCTAGGTTGTCCTAGGTTCTGAAGGATAAAGAAGCTTCTGGCATAGGTGCTGCAGACGGGGAAAGGAAGGAGGGAGATGAACCTTTTGGATAGCTGCAGTCTATCCATTTTATGACCATACACACAGTGTTTCTAATCTACTTTGCAGAGGTGTTTTAGTATTTCACTGCAATTTATTCTCCAAGGGCAGAACGTGTAGGGTGAGGAGTGCAAGTATCTTATAGGCAACAAAGAAGTTCCGTTCCTGGTACAGCATTACAAACTCCTGTGGCCGTGTGCAGTGTTTTATGATATGGAATTGATTCTGAAAGGGTATGTTTGCAGCAGGAGAGACTTTCTACACTGTTCTGCTTACACATTCAAATGTGCTGCACTTTGTGACTGCTTTGTTTCCTTTCTGGTACTTCACCAGGGTTTTGAAAAGGATGTTGAAATACTGTAGGCTGCTAATACGTATTTTCAGTTTGCAAAATTACAGAGGTAATAGATAACTTCTAAGTAGAAAGCAGAGAAATGATGTTTTGTTGTTGTTTTTTCATGATTTCTGTCAGATAAGTGGCTCGGTGTATAATTTATGATATTTCCATCGTTAGCTCTACTGTACAGTCCTGATTTTTCACGTATGAAACTTGGCTGAGTTCTGCTTCTGTTCTATTTCCACTTTTTAACCCTTCAGAGACGGTTGACTTAACAAGCACAGCTTCTACACCAATTTTATGGTGGAACAATCCCTGTACTCCTGCTACTAGGCAGTCCATTGTCCCTAAGGATTTCCTGTTCAAATGGATGATCCACAATCAGCTGGAAACACCTCTAGACTAGAAGGAAATGTACACAGTGGCTGTCATGATGACATCTTCATTGCATCACAACTAGAATTTGCAATAGTATCCAAGGTGCTCAAACTACAACCTAAGTCCACACTGTTCTTTCACTGATTAAAATGATTTTTACTGCTGTAAAGGCAGTGACTTTATTCAGCCTGGGCTTCCAATGCTCTTAATAATCTAGCTGTATAACCTGTTTAAGAAAACACTAGACATGGCACTTACTGCCATGGTCTAGGTTGTGGTGCTATTAGGTCATAGGCTGGACTTGATGAACTTAAAGGTCTTTTCCAGCCCAAATAATTCTGCTTTTCTGAATAACTACAGCTTCTACTAAACACAGCCAGTGAACATACAGAATCACCAAGTGTCAAACCCCCCTGTTTTGGCTTGGTTTTATTACACTCCACTAGAAGGATTCTATTTAGTCTGAGAACACGGTGGTGTTTATTTTCCAGAAGTACAAGATAGATGTTGTGTTGGTTTGTTCTGTATCAAAACGTACTTTCCCCCTGCTTTCTTCCTGCATTAATTTACAAGAATGGCTCTTTCTCAGTAGTCTCTTACAGCAGGTTTTGGCAAGGGTGACAGAGGTTGTGCTGCATTGTGAGGCAGCACAGCGGGCTAACCTAAGCAAATCATTAAAGAAAGCCACGGTGCAGTGGCATTCGAGATTAAAGTTACTTCAATTTTCTAATCACTGGGAGGGCTACTTACAAGAGGGCTTTTTGCCATGGTAAGTGGTAACAACAGGAACGGAAAGTAAGGAGAATGTGGTTGATCTGACTGAGAGTTGAACTTTTGCTTTCCTCAGACAGCATGGAAAACATATTAACATATTGAGGATAGTGATTGTGATTCCCTTAGCAGTGTGTTTTTGCAGCTGCTCTCTAACAGAGTGCAAGAGGATACTGTGCAGAGTTGAGTGACTGGAGATTGTCTGACTGGCAAGTTGGTTTTATTCTTATGAGCCTTATTCTAATCATCTTGCCTCCAAAGTGAAAATTGACTTTGAATTCAAAATGAATAATCCATAAGTGTTTTTATCTTTGGACTCTCATTGTTATATTCATGCCTTGTAATCACAAGTTCTTTAAAAAGATTCCATAATCATTGTTGATGTTCAGGCTTATCAAATCCTGAATATGAAAACATTGAAGTATTTTCTGGTTGTTTTAAAATCCTCATCCTGGCACAGATGACCTGGATAAAATGAGTGACATCTCACATGGGTTGACAAATCAGGAATGTTGTGTTAAATAGGGGATATTTAGTCTTCTGTCTCTTAGATGCATATACATTGGCACTCTCACCAACTCCTTGTTCATTCTAGACTCGCACGCTGTTCTGTGCCAAGGCTTTAAATAAGATATGGCTACACTGAGACTCTATTAATGAGCAGGTTTTTGAAGTAAATAGTTTTCTGCATTCCATATATCTTTCAGCTTGAGGTTCCAAGCGCCCAGAACACACTTCCAAGTTTTCATGCAATGTGGATAAATGTAAGGCAAGCCTCTTGCACATAAGTGTTAGAAAGTAATCAGCAGCAAGAGAGGCTAAGAAGTTAAATGGTAATTGGAAGACTGTAATTAATATTAATCTCTAGCATGCCAGAGACGTGATTAAACCACTCCATCTCTTTTGCTTGCTAAGCAAATCTGGCTAAGTGGCAAGGTTGTCTGATAAACACACGACTGTAGCAGCCATTGCTTAGATTTTAAATACCCAGCAGCAAGAAAGGACAATTTATTAAAAGCATTTCCACAGGCAAAGAATTTCATCTTAAAGCCTGTATGTATTCTCTTTTTATTAATAATAAGAAGGAAAAAGACAGAGATTCTACTTTTTTGTGTGAAATGTTGCAGGTTGAAAATGGAGACCCAGTATTTGGAGAGTTTTTCCTCAAGCTGAGAAAGCAAATGCATGAGTCTCCCGGTAAATATATGATGGACAGTTACCCCTGGGAGAGACTCATCCTATAAAAACCCCATGTGAAGCAGCATGTCCTATGCATAAATATCTGCAATTTTAAAGCAGGGAGAAGAGATAAAAGCAGGCTGGAAACTCACGCTTCAATTTCAAAGCACTTGCAACGCCTTTTTCCATGTTGGTGTGTTTCGGTAACTCAGTCAACTTGTCCATGAGTTGAAGATTCGTTTAACTTAATCAAAGTCCCAACACCACTACTTTGTTTGCCACTTTCACAAATAGGTATCCTCGATGTCACAGATCTTTTTTCTCACAGACCTCCTTGGAAAATGAAAATGAGTCTACTTTGATAGTTTACAGCATGTCAGTAAGCTTTTAGAGAGCACTTACATTTTAAAAGAGGCACCCCTGTACTCAACAATTACTGCAGAAGTCAAAACTCATTTAATTTGAAGTTGAAAAAAGTCTTTCCTGGGAAATTCAATGCAATTTCCAAATATAATGCAAAATGCTCATGAGATTTGGTCAAGAATAACAATAATAGAGATCAATTTTCATATGTAGACTAAGATAGATTGGATTTTACGTGCTCATTTATTTTATTATTTAATACTCTTCTGTGTAGGTTTTTGTCAGGGCTTAGGATTACCTGCCCATCTGTCTATTTTACTATAAAGCACTATCTGCTACTCATTATTGGCGGTTCATTCTGTGGTAGAATTTTAGAGGATGTGGTCTGGTAGTCTGATTTATTCAGCGACATCCACAAAAACCTAGCAAATCCAATCAGAATTAATGAATACTTAGCAGAAGAAAAGTGTCATGAAAAATACTCCCGACTGCCACTATTTTAAAATATGGCGATGGGCTGCTCCCGTGTCATACCACTCGTCCAGATTGACTCTGAGTAGCTCAAACTTTCATTAGAGATCTCCAGCAGGAAGATGTAGCATCATTGTGCATAAGTCTAGGATATTTATGGCCTTGGGAGTGATTTTGTGCCTGCACTGTGCAATAAGAATATGAAGAGCTTTTACTCCCAGGGGTCATGTGCTATAGACTCGGATTTATTTTTATATTATGTCATGAAGTTATAAATATGTAATAAAAATGAGCCATAAAAGTCTGCCTATGAGCAAAAGGAGAACTAGAGATAACCAGCTGTTCTCTGTTTGACTGCTCAACACCGACAAGTGATTTAATTCTTTCTGTTCCCACTCCTTCTCATATTTCTAGATGGAAAACCACCTTCCCTCCAACAGAACTCAGAAAGTGACTTTTACTACTCTTGCAGTTTGTGCAATACTTGTGGCTTTTCTTATTCCATTTCTGTGGCCACACTTGGTAAGCTGCTATCAGTACTATTTTCATCTTATCAGATCATCATTTAAGATTATAAACTTATATTCAGTAAAGTTCTTCACAAAGCTGCTGCAGTAATTTGTCCTTGATCCTTCCTTGGTCCTCTATGTCCAAGCTCCCCAATCTTTTTATCCTTACTTGATGTTATCACTAACCTACACATCTCCTTCTTACTTAGACATATACTAGGGGGTAAGGGAAGGCAATTCAGGTCTTCAGAGACCTACCTTTAATGAGCTTTTAATCAATTTCTACACCCAATGCTTTAGAGGGGGATTTAATCTTTAAACACATCTAATTGGATGTGTTTTAATTGAAAAAGAAGTACCAGCAGTCAAAGTACAATTTTGTATTTTAATGAATTTATTTAAATTTCAGTAAACAGGATTTCACTCTCTGCTGGAGTAAATTGGTGAAATACAATTAACTTCACAGTGAGCAGCATTTATGAAAGCTCTGGAGGATTACAGCTTAAGGACACCTGTAAATATCAATGAAATGAAAATATCTCACTGTCCTTCTGCAACACCTCTGAAAAGTTAAACTCGATAGTGGGCGGAGGGGGATATATTTTTGTTTTGCTGTTACTTCATTTGCAAGTTTTTATTTAAAATTAATAATTCTAATCAAATATTAAATTCTGGTAAAATCGAGGTTTATATGAGCAGAGGAAATAAAGTGCATTTGATAAACTGCAGTTCTGTGAAGGAGCCACATGTAGTACTTAACATGGGCTCTAGCTTGATTTTCCACATTGCTATTCTCACCGGATTTATAGAAAGAAAGGTTCTTACTTTATCCAGATTATCATCCCTGACAGTTCACATCTACTCTCTGAAGTTGTGGTTTAAGCCCAGAGAGCAACTAAGCATCACAAGGTTCACTCCCTTCACATGTGTCACAGATCAGTCATGGATAGGCATCAGGTGATTACTTCTGGTTCTGCCTCTTTCTCCTGCTCTCACTGTGACTGTTCACCTTCCTCCCTTGCTAAGTGAACTGACACTTCTTTATATTCCTTTTTCTGTGAGGAGGTGACTGGTACTGGCAGAGGTTGGGTACTGGGCTCAGCTGCAGTGCCTGCTCGTCTGCTTCTACATCCAGAGACCTTCTCTTCCCCCTGAGGGACAATATCCACTAGAGCAACGTGGTAGTGCTCATCTGCCTCTCAGGTGAGATCACCACCACAGGGAATACACAGTGCATGTCAGGAGTTTTTCATCTCTGGTGTAGTAAATTAACAAGGTCTGTGTTAGGAATGGAAAAACAACTCAATGCACAAATCAGGGGGAATTAAAACTTCCTGCACTGTTGTTACTGGCCACAGGAAACTGGAAATTGCCTCTTATTTGTGATTGCTCCTCAATTTCTCTCAGCGTCAGCACCTGAAAATTGAGATTTATTATTTTTTGAGGTTTTGGAACAAATATAAAGTTGATTTGGGTATGACTGGGTTACTGTAATTTCCCAAAATAAGAGTAGCCAGCAGCAATATAAATGCAACCAGGTGAATTAGGCTCGGGTCAGTGACCAGACCTCTGGATTTTGCTCTCCCAGGTGAGGACTCGGTTGCTAATGTACAGAGAGATCTTTGTTCCAACGTATCTGGAATGGGTTAATGTATCTCTTCCAATGAGAGGGTTGAAGAATGCCTCAATCCAAAATCTAACATACTTGTGTGTGTCCTATTGCCAGTAGATTGGATACCAGCCCTGAAAGCCTTACAGGTGGCTTGCTGCCTTTGGAAAAGAGGGGCAATGGCTAAATGTCTGTGGATTGGTAAGAGTTGGAGGCTCACCTCCTCACGGACAGAAAGGCATCAGCTGGAGGCTCACCCACGCCTGGTCATGCATGTATTTTGCTTTGTTTACCTTTACTGTCAGTAAGATTGTCAGTAGGGAGGGGAAAGGGAGAATTTGATGGAGTGGAGTGGTGACTCAGAAGCCTACAGGCACTACAGAAGTAAGTGAATGTTGTCTTCTTGCATTTAACTAAAACACGGGGTGTTTACTTTTATCTTTTTCTGTAGCAAGATTAATAGGAAAAGCTTAAACATTTACAAATCACATTTGTTGTCTCAGGAAACTGAAATGGTAATAGAGCATCTTTCACAGTGATTTCCAATTGCCTGTGTGTGCGTGTTAGCTGACATTGGCATAAGTAAATTGTTTCTCTGTGCTGTTTCATTTTCTTGGTCGTTTTGAATTCATCTCAATTTGTCTGCTTTATGCAGGCATGTGTCTTAGCATGGAACTGTTTGCACTCATTTTCTCCCAGTCTCCCTGAAACACTTCCAAATCTGGATTCATATTTAACTAAGATCCTCAGATAATTTAATTTAACCTGAAGCTGTATGGACTGAACTATCAATTTTAGTGTTAACCCCCATGTAGAGGTAGGGTTAGGTTTTGTATGTCTTCTTACATCCATCTGCCAGAGATGCAATAAGAGAAAGATATCGTGTCTGATGTAGCAGAGTTATTTTACGTGACCTTATGTCCATTCTGGGCATTTTTTGCCTCTTAAACACTGCCTATCTTTCCTGTTTTTACTGTACTAAATACTTTAATAAAGTGTTCTTTTATGTTGTTCTATAGCCATTGAATTTGGTACTCTCATGCTACAAAGTCTGCAGAAGGTCTATAACAACAGTACTGTTCCCTTCCACATTCATAAATATTGACATCTTGTATGGAATTTGTACTGATTCCACTTTCCAAGGCTGTAGTGGATATATTCCATTAAATCTATTACCACAGTTCGGCATATTTCTTTACCTGTGTTCTATTTTCTTTGGGATTAGAGTCATTTCAATTTACAGTATGCAAACACAGAGTCCAATTACCCCAAAGGCTTAATACATCCAGATTTCTTAGGTTAGTATTTCCCACAGGCATTCATGTCAATGTTTATTCTTTAAATCAGTTGCTTACTGATCTCTTTTTCCTTTTTTGATTCAACTATTGGAAATTTAATTACCAAATACCTTGTTCCTTTTTTACTGCTTCTTTATTCTGGAGCCTTTCACCACAGCGACTTCATGGAAAGGGCAGTTACTCTGGGTAATTTGCAGGCTCATTCCTTGGTAACTCTGTCTTTGGGGTGACAACTAGGAAATCCTCATGAGGGTTATGTTCCCACTACAACAGTTATTGAAGGCCTTCAAAATTGTGTTAGATGTTTTTGTCATGTTATTATATTAAGGCTGATGAGATATTCTTCAGGTGCTTATACTTGTTTTCTCTTCAATAGAGCAGAAATACTGTATTAAAAGAGCAGTGAAACGCATCTGTGGATCTTTGTCATACCTAGTAAGAAAGACAAACTGGAGTGTTTCAAAACTTACTGCAGTTTACTCAACACAACGTCTGTCTTTTAGTGAAGGTAGTGCCTTCCTTGTGCTTTCTACAGTAATAGATTAGAAGCAAACGTTTTACAGCTGCTCAGATGCCTGAAGTTAGACTTGGAGGTGTTCAAGGTCAGGCTGAGTGCCATGAGCTAGATGTCAGATGTTAGGGTTACTTGGTTGGTTCTAGGTTGGACTGGAAGAAGTGCTGAGTGGCATGATCTAGACGTCAGATGTTTAGGTTTACTTGGTTGGTTTTAGGTTGGACTGTATGATCTTTAAGGTCTTTTCCAGCCTCATCAGTACATGTCTTGCCAGAATTTTATGGAGCAAGGTAATACTGAATCATCTGGATTAGTGATGGGCTGCTTCATTTCCAGGTTCATCAATGCCAAAACTACTCCTCCCTTCCTTCCTTGCCACAGTCCTACGTTTCTGGGCTTGTTTTCTGTTACCCTGTGTCACATCTGCTTTCATTTTACCTTTCCCTGCTCAAGGTCCTCCCCCTCGGAGCATCAAAATTAGATTGCTTGAAAGACTTAAATCATCTTAGAGGGAATGAAAACAGCCTAACGTAACTCTATAGAGAGGATGGCTGACCTTTTTCCACTCTAACACTATTTTATCTGAGAGTTATTTGTCTTACTTCTGCAGATGTTACAAGTTACTGATTAAAGTGCAACCAATCTCAGGCCAACACTAGAGCTATGTAATCTTTCCTTTTTCCTCCTCTCCATATTTCAAACCTGTGGTACTTTTTGCACCTATATTGAAAACGGACAGTTTATTCTTGGGTTTCTACATTTTCTTTCCTGCTCAGCTGTCAATATTCCTTGGTTGTGCTGTCAGTTTGGGACTGTTGCTGATTAAAGAGCATTTTTTTTGGTAACTTGTCTCTGAAATCTGTTCAACTTTTGGTCCATTATCAAGCAGCACACGTACAGCATCGTGAATATTATTTGAAAGGAGTGACCCAACAAATATCTGACTAGCTGACCAGATAAAATACAGGTAGTAATCTTTGATTTAGCCACTTCTAAAGTATAAGGACTAAGGAAACTCTATATTTTATTTTATGTTTAGAAGATGTCATGGGAGTACTAGAAATTTTTGGAACAGGCTGCCCACGGAGGTGGTTGAGTCACTGCTCAAGGTCAGGCTGGATGAAGTGCTGAGTGGCATGAGCTAGATGGCAGATGTTAGGGTTACTTGGTTGGTTTTAGGTTGGACTGGCTGATCTTTAAGGTCTTTTCCAGCCTTATCAGTACTGTGAGACTGAGATACTGTATGCCAAACAAAAGCTTAGATGACTCGGACCGGAATGTGTCTGATGTTGAGGGTGTTTTTTCCTCCTGCATGGGTAACAATAATATGTTTAGGTGTGTACCTCATACTGAAAAATGAAACCCTCAATTAATAGCACACATTGTGGTACCTACTGAGTTGGCAACAGCAGTGAATACCACTGGTTTAGAAACTTTCTCATGCATATCTTTTGATGCACAAATAAGGTGGAAGCAAACTGAAAGTAGCTTCGGATAATTTTAATCATTTTGGGGAGCTCAGTCATCAGAATGAGGATGGGAAATAAGCAGCAACCCAAATTATAAGCTGTCACATCTGTTCACCAGCTGTAACTGAATTGGTTGTACAAGTTCTACATTTCAAACGGATCAGATCTGATAGAAGATAGCAAGAACCTTTGCTTGACTTTGATTAAGCTCTAAATGCTGAATAAACACTTTTATAGTGAGTGGCAAATTCTCCGCCTACCAGGATAGATAGAAAAGTATTAAAATGGAATTGCTCATGTAAAGCGATTCTATTTACATCCTATATAGGTTGCATCTATTTATACCGTGTTAGCCTTTTAAAGCCTAATACCTTGTAATACAGAGTACTGTGTAAATCAAGTGATGTTCTATCTACCATGCCATATTTTAGCATTGTCTAAACATTATGCCCAAGATACATGACAGAAAAGGGTTGTCAGCAAAATATTCCCTGTGGTTGTCTTTGTATTTTGAAGAGCAGATGCTCAGTTTGTCTGATGAGCTGAGAAATATCACTGAAAATAGTCTTGAGGAACCTAATCACTGTGTTATGCAGTAGATGCTGCATCGATGTTTCATCTACCTAGTCGCAGTTGTTATTGCAAATGTTGTAATGCATGAAAGCAGTGCCAGAATAGAATGCAATCATGCGTGGGAATTGACTTCTCTGTTACTGTGAACTGCTGAGTTTAATCTGTTTCCCTTTCGTCTAAAACTTAATCAACAGATGAAAACAACAACAACAAATCCCACCACAAGAATCCCAACAAGACGTTTAGCACGGGCAATAAAACACATCTGGTAGAAGTGATGCTTACAGATGATGTCTTGTCTTCAGGCAGAGGATGGAACAAGGGGCTTCTTAGCCCCACACCTCCACAAGCCTGGATTAGTCCTTTAGGATGACAAGTGAGCTATCATTCATTCCACTTTTGTTTCCATTGGTGGAAACAATTGGCTTGGGTGGGAGCCTGTCTCCACTGGGTTCTCAGACCAGGTACAAGGTTTAATTCTCATGAAGTGCATCCTACAATTTAAGCCTAAGGTGCTGCAGGGAAAAACATTACTCAGATCTCATTTTTGCATCAAAAATGACTAGAGATCTTTACAGGGATGAAGGGACCATAAGCCAGGAGTGTGTCTTTCCCAGACTGAATCTGTCAGGGTTTTACTGGGCAAGTTGGCTGTATTTTAGGAAGCATTGTGCATTCTTATTGCCACCATGTTCTCCACAACAATAGGTGGAATGATCAGTGATAGAAAATCCAGGTGTGTGTTCCCTCCAGTACCCTCAAGTAGCTAGAATTCTACAGTTGCATCTGCAATGTCCATTTTATTTAGGGAGACTGCTGGAATTGTTGCTCTAACTGCAATCCACTAGATGCCTAAACACTTTACTTATTTACCTGTAGGTTTCTTGAGTGGGATTTCCATTTCTTGCGCTGCTGCTGTTTCTCCCACAGCTTCAGGGAGGTTTTCTCCAATGAGAGTATCATATAGACACTGACACGGTTGCACATACCGAGGGAAAGACACTGCTCATAAGAATTCAGCAGATGCTGCATGAGCAATTGTGGGAGAGTGCTGATATCCCTGTGGGAGTCTGTTGAAGGCACACTGGAAGCCTTCACAAGCAAAAACAAATTCTTCCTTATCTTTGCCCTGTAATGGGATCATAAAGAACAGGTCTTTTACATCTAGTGCTGTTATCCCTGGCTGTGCAGCAGCTTGCAGTGCTGCTATTATGGTGCCATTTCTTGGCACAGCATCTGTGTTAGCGTTTAGGCACCGATAATCGATGGTCTAACGCCAGTGTGGGGACTGGCCACAGAGGTGATTTATGCAGGGTTTGTGTTTTTGAGAGAGTTAGTCATTTCCTTAAATCTGCTGTCACTTCAGAAATTCCTTAGTGTGCCACAGGAGAGAAATAGGGAATGGTGGCACTTTGGTTACTGCTTGAATGAGGGAGATAGACGAAGTGAATGCCCTATTGCCATCCTGTTTCTGCTGGGGTGAAGGCTGGCATGTAAACTGAAGGGCCATATACTGCCATCTGGCAGCCATCAGGTCCGCCTGTTCAAACCACCAAACCAGAATGTTTTCATTGTGATCTTTAATTGTGAAGCCAGCAGATGTTACACGGTTTTCACCCCTTGCTGTTTGACTCACCCTGCTCAGACCCAATGCCATCCAGACTTTATCAGTATCTCACCTCCACCTTTGCAGAGGACTGGGAGGGCTTGGAGATCACTCAGAGCCTGATTGCTGGGTAGCAGCAGTAGATGACAGCGTGTTTTGAAAAGCTTCTATCATGATTAGAACAATTTCATCAGGCTGTTTGTGAATGGTGTTTGGGGGTATGCCCAGCCTGTCTCCACAAGGTTCTTCTGTCTGTGTTAGATTTTGTTTGCTGAAAGCTGTGCTGGGATGTTTGCTTTCCTTGTCTAACATTTCAACCCGTGTTCTCTGCTCCACTGGATGCATCACCCCATTCCATCCCCTGCCCATGGCTTATGATATTCTGCATTAATTCTCCCCAAGAGGGAATATGTCTTTCGCTTCTCTGCACAGGATTGTCGCCAGCCTGTGAGGCTGAAAGAGTACTAAATTCCATGCTCCTTTAAATACTGTCCTGATTTATAGCAAGGTGTTATTATTTACAGAATCACAGAATAAACATGCTTGGAAAGGACCTACTAGATCAGAGTCACACCAGCCCCAGAGATTCATGTCTGTGCTCTCTTGGGGTGAGATTGCAGGGGTGTCATTTATAAAGAAAAGGCATCGCCGATGCACTGCAGCTGGTGCAAAATATTTCCATGAATTCATTAATAGATGCAGTGGGAAAATAAGGTCAAAATGTATTGATCCAGTCAGTTTTAATCAGTTTCTGGATGGAACTCATGATATTAAGTACAATTTGGTACATTTTGGTGCCAGCATACCCCGTGAATTTCCCCTGCGATTGCTGCCTATTAGCCATAGCTGAGCTTTGTAAAGTCAACTGGCTGGAACATAGGGTAAATGAAAGAAAGTGAGCCAGGTTCTGCAAAGCAGTTCTGAGAAATATTGGCATTTGGAACCCGTCTTTCAGTTCTGAGTTCATGACAAGACATTATAAATCTTAACAAGCAACAGGAGTGGGATTTAGCAATTCATTTGCCAGCTTTGAAAAGGCATCCTCTTCATTTTGCTGAGATCACTGACTGCACGGAGTGTGGGGTGATGAGTTTACATCAGACTGTGATTGTAACTTATGGACAGGATTCCAAAAGACTTTCTCAGTGACTCTTTTTTCCCCTCCCTGATTTTAGTCCCCTTAAAACCATGGTATTAGTTAATTACATATTAGCTTCAATAGAATTGTTCCTTTTATTAGCAGAGCAGCGGTTTCATCTTGGTATTTTTATATATATATATATTAACTGAACATTGTCTTTGTGTCCTGTTACGTTTGTGTTGGTGTCTGCTTTGTTTGTATGCTTTTTAGGCCATACTCAAAATGCCTAAATATTAAAATTACTCAAAATGCTCAAAATATTAAAAATAGTGGTGTTTTTCTAATCAAAAACCACCCAATGCATATTTCTATTTGCCTTTGCTTGCTTTTAGTAGCTCTTCCTTGTGTATTTGTTAGCTCTTCTTATTAATTATTAATATTTTAATGTTAATTTATACATGGATCTGTGGAGAAATCTAAAGCTATGATGTATGAAGTTCACTCTTCATCTGTGTCAATGTCACTCTCTGTAATGAAAGTCTGGGTCACTGGAGCCATTCGTCGGATGTTGGTCCTAAAGTTATAATAACTAGCTTCATAGTAATCGTGTGTCTAATATTAATTGGCACAGCAGTATCAAAGACCTGTGCCTGACTGAAGGAATTGACTGATTTACTCAGCTGGTGTTTTAATTTCCTTTGCCAGTTCCTTCTCTTTAAAATATCTTCCTGTTGTTTAACGAGGACATTAACAGAGGGCTAACGTATCCAGAAAGCTAGCAGTTAGTCTACAAATAATTCTTTCTATTTGGAAGATAACTCTAAAAAATAGAAGGCAAATCTCCTGAATTATTGTTTAATATTTCATGTTGATGCACTTCTGTTGTTTCTGAAAGTACGTAGTGCTCTTCAAAGCCTCACACATATCATTTTAATTTTCTGGAGAGAAAGATCTATGCCTTTCTAGTAGATTAATAGAGATCAAGTGAGATTTCCCTTGATGGGTTATTTGAATTTAGGTATTTTTCTTTTAGAAAAATGGAGCATAATTACTTCTTTCTAACGTTCTGCGGATATTATGGTATGCTTACATAAATCTGGGAACACTAAGCATAATGCATCGGCCAGAGGAAAGAAAATACAGTACTAAATTAAACGAGGACTTGGTAATGCAGTGGAAAATTAAGAAGATAGACTGCAAATCATTCCTTTCGCTCTGATCCTGAATATGTAAATATTTTGGAAATCATGAAAACTGAACTGAAACAAGAGGCAGAATAGATTTTAAAATATCCTATGTCACAGCTAATCAAACCAGAATGCTTTAATGTTCCCCTATTTCATTGAACACCTCCACAGAGATATTAGGAATACATAAAGACTTTAGCACGATAGGTAAATTATGTTGAGTAGGTTCAAGCTTGACCTGCTGTTCTATATTTAATCACAGGTAGTTATTTCCTTCAGCAGAGTGTTGAATAACAGTTACAAACGCTAGAGCTGCCTTCAGAGGAAGGGAGCAGACTTTATTGTAGTTTTCTTACAGCTATGGGTTCCTTCTTTGGACACTTATTTTGAATTTCTTGTTGATTTCCAAATCCTACTGACATTTTTCAAACCTCCAGATAAGGTAAGAAATATCAGGCCCTTAGTGAAAATGTATGTATTTCACAATCTCACAGTACTGATAAGGCTGGANCTGACATCTAGCTCATGTCACTCAGCACTTCATCCACACTAACCTTGAACACCTCCAGGGACAGCCACCCAACCACCTCTGTGGGCAGCCCGTTCCAAACCCGGATCACTCTGTCAGTGAAAAACCTCTTCCTAATGTCAACTCTAATGCTGAGAGCTAGAACTTAGGTTGTAATTACACAGCTGTCTTTTCTGCAGTGGAGTATTGCATGTGTATTAAACTACTATGGTTGTGCACATCGGGTGCTGTTCCAGAGTTTGAAGCTGCCACGTTTAGTGAAGTCATTACTCTTAGTTTTCCTTCCCTAATGATACAACCTTCCAGTAGACTCTTTTCATGGCTTTTATACTTTAAAAGAAGGAAAACTGAATTTTCAACGTGATCAATAAAACTAAGACTAAACTACTCTTGGATCAGTGTATTCCTCTTTCCTCAACTGTTTTACCCCTCTAAAGTGCCATGAGGAGACTAAGCCACCCAAGCAGGACACACGACTGTACCTTGTACACAACTGTATCTCATGTATAAGCTGGTACAAGGTAGGAAGTGTCCATGATGGATTTCATTGCTCTGCTGCAATCTGGAATGGCTAATACGCTGCAATAATTCCTTCCGACAGGAATGTTCTTTTTGGTGTGCATAAGTGTTTAGAAAACCTTTATGTTCCGGTGTTGAGCTACATGTCTGATAAATAAGAGTCCTGGATTTAAATCAACTTCTCCTAACTGAAGTGGGAACTGAAATGTGAAAGATACTGAGCAGTCAGCTCCACTCCCACATGGCCATTTGGCGACTGTGGCAAAGTGTTTCTGTATTTACTGCAGGAACAGGAGTGTCATCTTCCTCCAGTCACTGTCTGCTCAAGAGGTGAGAGACTATTTTGGGGGAAAAGATATTTAATGGTTTTTCATGACAATCTCTGACTTCAATTCAGAAAGCAAACGACGACACGTGGACATAAACCCTTTGCTGTGCCACGTCCAGAAGGGCACAGCTTTTCCAAACAGCATTCCTAAAGAGATGTCTTGCAATTTGGCACCAGATGTCTAGACTATTACATTCTGATTTAATTTGGCCACAAATATGAGTCAGCTTCTCTTCTAAGTTGTACCCTTTTTCTTGGCCTAAAACTGTCCATTCAACCGCTGCACACTGCCTGCACTTTGCATATAGCTCTGTGATGTGTCTGTTTGCCCCCACCTTCAGTGTCACAAGTGGGCATGACACTAGTGAGTCATAAAAGGTGACTTCTGAGGAGGGAACTCATAGTGCAGAGACGCTGCATTTCAGCAGTAAGGAGGAAAAGGGGTCACCACGAGAAGAAGTAAGATCAGGGCAGGGCCACCCAACTTTTGCACATTGCATCCCCAGGTCCCATCCCATTCTGACCTGTTTGCAGACTATTTCTCACAACTGCTGTTCCAGACCTTGAAGTTTAGCAATCTCATACAGCACTAAGCTGCTGAGTTGCTCTCTCTCTACAGGAAGGGGCAGATACTCGTGGGACTGTGTCCTTTCGCAGAGCAGAGCTGCCTGCAAGTTCTAGCAAACTAACACAGTTGGTGGAGCAATGTCTATCTCAAACAATAAAATTCCTGTTGCTGATCCTGCCCTGGCACAGAGGAAGGGGTAAGCCTACAGCACAACACAGTTATGACCCCTAATGATTTAACAGATTTATACCCACGTCTGGGTAGTTATACCAAATTCAGGGAAGTTTTGATGCTTGTTTATCATACTGTGCTGCCTCTCAAAGCAACCGTAGGTATTTAGGAGTTGGCCAGTGTGATGACAGGGTTGCAAAACTGCTGAGTTCATAGATTCAACTGTAACTGAAAGAGAAATCTAGAGTTTAATGTTTTCCTTTCTTCAGAAAGGGGTATCCTTAAGGCTTTGCAGTGAACAGAACAAACATCATTACAATGTACTGAGCCATGACAGAGCAAGAATATCCTTAAGCTTTGAGAAATAGTTCTACAAATGCATCAGCAGATGTTATATTAGAAAGCACACACGATAATATTCATTACAGAAGCAGAATGGGAATTGTATATTGTGAAAGAAAATCCAATTTGCTGCCTCCTGCCTTCAATTTGGTTTTGACAAGTGCTCAATCTTTCGCTGTATCTTGCTTTGTGCGTTTATCTTATTGGGCAAGTTCTGCAATGTTTGCCTACAGCTAAACCAATAATCTCTTCATTTAATTTAGAGAAAAAGTTCATGGATTCACTGTGCTTACGAGGTACAGCAATATGAAAACGAATCCCAGTTGCTAAAGGTCCGTTTGACGGTACAAAATAGAGTCTGAGTGTCAAGGGGTTTATCCCGAGACAAAAAATAAGTGATTAATTTAGTTAATGAGCTAATTGAACTGGAATAAAAATGAAACAAGGAGAGTTTGTACAAACACTTCTAAATTGCAGTTAAAAAGAAAACTAACTCAATTTGGGGAAAACAAGGTACTTTTAATTCACCCCAGGGATGGGGCAGCCACAACTTCTTTGGGCAACCTTTTCCAGAGTCTCACCATCCACACAGAAAAGATTTTTTCCCTAATGTCTAACCTAAATCTGCTCTCTTCAAGTCTGTAACTCTTTCCCCTTGTGCTCTCACTACACCCCCGTGTAAAAAGACCTACTCCAGCTTTCTTGTAGTCCCCTTCAGATATTGGGAAACTGCTATAAGGTTACCTTGGAACTGCCTCTTCTCCAGGCTGGACACCCCCAGCTGGCTCAGCCTGTCCTCACAGGGGAGGTGCTCCATCCCTCTGATCATTTGAGTTGCTCTCCTCTGGACATGTTCCAGGAGCTCTGCATCCATCTTATGTTGAGGACTCCAGAACTGGATACAGTACTCCAGGTGGGGTCTTCACTTTGAATCATCCTGTTAATAGATGTCCTCTCATCTAGCAACTTCCTTCTGTCTTTGCTGTAAGCTGTTCTCCACAGAAAGGCTCTCACAGCAATCGATAAGCTTTATATACAACATTTGTGCCAGATAATTAAATAACCACTCTATTTCAAATCAATTTAAATCCATCTGACTGCCAAAAATGACAATTGCTATGCTGTAAAACCAGCCAATAAACCCCTTTTGAATACTTATATCAATCAATTCCAACTTTGTTTCATCTTAATCCTCAGAAAAACATCCAGCAAATGTCAATACTGTCCTAACAGATCAGTTGATGATGTCTCTATATGTGTTAGCTTCAGAGACACAAGTGTTTCAGATCAATTACAGGACTGTAATCGTTGCCTGCCCACAAATCACAGATAGAAGCATGGTGCTTGAGATAAGGTATGTGCTTACTGCTGTGGCTAAGGGTTACTATGGACATGATTGGATTTCTTCTAAGTATTGTGTATTGCAGATATAGAGCAGCTACTACGGGTTTATGAGTTGCTTGGAATTAGGCTGAAATGCAGTAGAGGTATCTTTTCACAGTTAAAATAAAAGAAGAATTAGACATACCTTATGTTTATCCCATTACCATTATTCATTCTACATTAACTGATAACAGAGATGTCACTTCATCGCCATCTTCCATGGTTTTGGATAATAAATATTCAGCTCTAGAGCTTCAGAGTCCTGAACGCTGCCTCAACCAACACCATTTAGTTAAATGCCCCTTGCAGCTCTTGTCAGTGATCAGTACACCACAGGCTCTTGCAGTTTAGTAGTCTGCAGAGAAACTGAGTGAGATATGGCAAGGCATGTACAATTTGCAGCTGTAAAGGCTTGGGGATTGGAAATCTGTCCGAAGTTACCGCGGAACACACAGGCTGTCAGTTCTAGTCCCATCCGCTGGAGGACAGGCTGCCGTAACGCCTGCTCCCTGAGCTGACTGGGACTGCTCTGGAAGGAGTCTCCCTAATGTTCCCTCAAGGAAGGGAAAGGCATTACCGTTCCTACAATAAAGCTCTGAAATTTGGGCCAGAGAAAGTGTAGGTTTTCCACAAAGGAGCAGTGACTTCTCCAGCCTTCTTTTTTTTTTTCCGTGATACCTGGAGATGGAAAATATCAGTAAAATGAAAATGTGACCACAAAGCCCAGGAAACCAAAGCATCCCTGTAGGAACTGGGCAGATTTATACAGACTCTGTCCAAGGGCTCAGCTGGCCAGCGAAGTAAAAATTCTCCTTTCTGCTAGGATTGCAACGAAGACTGAGGGAAGTGAGAATGAATTCAGGACAGATGTACGGCCTAAATACACTGTAAAAAAGCTCCTATATCTTCACTAAGGTCCAGGCTCAGCTTTATGAATTTGGATAGATAACAAGGGTGTCATAACTTATTTCCAAGTGGGGTTTGCTTCGGTTATCAGCTAAGACATAAATACAGAATCCAGCCAGTCACTGGCCCAGCCTTGTACTGGGCAGTGTCTTGTGCCCAAGAGTCCATAGAGAATGGAGACAGTTTCCATGTGGGCTTTTTTGGCTTTAAGCAAAGCACAGCACTTACTGCAGCTGCACCATTGATGATTTCATCCTCATGAAAAAACCTGCATTACAGCCTTTTTTGTTTTCCTAGAGAGCACGGGCACGCGAGAGATTGAGAACTCTGACTCTAATTCAGAAAACACCGTAAGGATAGACTCGGCATTCCATCCGGAATAGATAACAGCGTAACGGTTGAATCAGTTGGATTTCAGAGATCAAAACGCTTGAGTTCAATTCTTAACGCAGCTTTACTCGCTGACCTTGAGTAAATCACATGTAATCTCTGGCTTCATTTCCTTGCCTGAAGGATGAACATAACTGTGCTGTTCTGCCTCATAGGTAAAGACTGTGAGGTATTTCGGTAATGAAAACCATGAGCATTCCACACCTTGCACTTATTCACAGCCTAATGAATGGGGAGATTCTCTCTCTGCCCACTGTGCTAAGCAAACGTGGATTTAGAAGCTACGGAGTAGATTTGTCTTTGTGAATACCCATCCAGTATCTGCACAGACAGTCTTTTTTAACACTAGAACAGACAGAGAAAAATACTTTGCAGAGTCTAGGCATTAAAAATAAAATTCTTTCAAATAAAGAGCATTTATCAAAGCTGGCCTAAAAATTAGCTGCTAAAAATGCACAGTAAGTAAGGGGGGAAGGTCCAGAACATGACTGCTGAGGAACTGAAGTTCACATTTCGTAATGCATTGTAATGCTTGATAGCTTTCATTTTATCCTGCTTCTACAAAGAGGGATTTATTGTTCTTTCCTTGGTTCTTCTTGTCAGTGACAAGTACAGAATAGAAAGATAAGCTGAAAGCATCTCAATTAAGTAGAAAATTGCACTTCAAGGTAAAGGAAAGCCAATATATTCAAAAACTTATTTATCCAAGCATTATTCTGAGCACTGAATGCTCAGAAACTATATAAAACTTTATTAAAAATAACAGCTCAAATTGAAAATTGATTTAACTTTTAGAAAAGCATTTCCACTGCTTGAATTTGTGTAATTTTCTGCTGTGGACCTTTCATTAGTATGTTCAGATTCCATGTCTCAAGAGCATGTTCTTGAGGCTCTCAGAAATGGCCACAGTTCACATAGCAATTACTTTTAGTTTCTTAAGTTTTTAAAGTGAAAATAATTTAAAGATGATTTTATTTTTAAAATCACCAGTTACAGTACAGATTTTTGTTCAAAACTCTAAGTGGTTCTTTCTGTATGTGCTTTCACCTTGTTTTGTAAGCACAGTAAAGAAATCCTGCCAGAAGCTTGTATGACCTTCAGACAGGCATTCAAAGAGGTGCAGTGCTGGAACGAGCCCATAACTCAGCAGGCATAGAAAGAAATTCTGCTACTAAATAATCATCATCACTACCTATAAAGCTGTAAGGCTATTCTCACATACATATAAAATAGACAATTTTATTTAAGAGAATTGGTTTCTTCTTTAAAAATATCTGGTTTCTTGCCTCAGTCACCAAAACAGCCCAAGTGTTAGAGGTCAGTGTGTCATCACCTAATGAGGATGCATCCACCAAATTCCACGCAATGCAAAAGATATCTGATCTATTCTCAGTGTTTACACGTCCCAAATGACTGTGAGTTTTGAACAGCATATGTCCTGCAAGCTGGAGGTAAAAATGCTGGAGATATCCATGGATGTTAATATATTCCAACTATGGAATTCACCAGAAGCCTCCATGTATCACAGGATCACAGTACTGATGAGGCTGGAAAAGACCTTAAAGATCA
>VZRI01009693.1:40236-60543 GCA_013397515.1 Upupa epops
CATCCTTCCTGAACTGAGGGGCCCAATGTATACCGAGCGCTCTGCAAGCATGCTGTGTGCAGCGAAGGTCTGAGCACAGGCCAGTGGAAATGGTGTCTCTTCCCTTTTATTACAATCTGGCCCTTAATTTTACTTTCCATTTCCAGCAAGAAAGAGCTTTATGGTCTGAAAATCGTGGAATCTTGCCAATTGCAGCCTAATGAACATTGCAGCTACACCCTGAAGCTAGGAATCAGAAGACTACACTTCTACTTTGTAAATATTCTGCCAAAATGATTTTTCTATTATTATAGCAGAAGGAAGGGCTGCGTTGGCAAGCTGTCTTTGAAAAGGCATTTGCACTCTAGTTTTGATTTATGTCAATATGCAGTGAAAAAAGAGCAACAGTGTGGAGTGGAACTGAAGAGCTTGTCGTGTTATTAGACAGCAAAAACCATAAGCTGGCTAAAGGCTTAACCTATCTTAGGTCTGGGACTTAATATCTCCTTGATTATAACTTGTGTGTGGTGATGCTTCTGGTGCAACTTCCTCAAAATCAAAAATCCTTATTAGGAATAAAAGTGCATCCTGAACTTAGAGCTAACTCAAGACCTATCTATTGCAATTAAAAGTTACATGTATGACTTGCTTTCCCATTAACGAGAAACTTTCTGCTTGTAAATTCAGGTAAGAGGCAGTTTTCTGACTTCTAATCTGATTGATTGCTTTAACCTTTTGTAATATTATCCTGTCACTTGCCTTGTTAAAAACTTGTGTTCCACATGTGACAAAACCTGTGTATATTAATAACTTAATTCTACCTCTTCCAACACTAATTATTTTAATTACCACGATCTTGTTAGTTGAGCACCTGCAATTCAGAGCAATCAATGGTTCTTGCATTAAAAAATAAAGCGTTGATGTGAAATGTTAAGTAGTGTGAACCTTTGTAGATTCTGTCAATAAGAAGGCATCTATAAAACAACCAACCTACTCCACTGAAGTCCTTTCCACAATTCTTGAGGGAAAGAAATGGTTCAGAAAGAATCACCGTGGAGTGGCTCTGTATGATGAATCTCACTGGGTTTACAGACACTCTGTGTGTATTATGCGTGTATTGCTCAGGTAGGTTGTGGATGCTCCATCCCTGGAAGCATTCAAGGCCAGGTTGCACAGGGTCTCTAGTGAGAGGTGTCCCAGCCCACTGCACAGGTGTTGGAAGTAGATGAGCTCTGAGATCCCTTCCAACCTAAACCATTTTGTGGTTCTATATTAACCAAGTATGCTCAATGTAGTTCTAGTTTTGCCAGAGGGATTGAAAATAAAATCAATAGAGGGAACTAATTTATAGGTTGATTGGCAGCAGGCGATCCTAAAGGTTTAAACTGTTTCCTTACAATCTGAGAATGAAGCAAAAGGCATGTTTTCATATGACAAATGCCAAAACTCCAAAATAACTAGATTATCAGTATCTGTAAAAGAGCTGGGTGCCTCCTACCTCAGAGATGTTTTGGAATGTGTAATTGTCAGCTCACTAGAGAACTTGGTACTGAGACAGCAGCTGTTTATAAGAACCTGCAAGTATTTACATGATATTTGATGTGCAAAAGAATTCTGAAAAAGACTGAGTAAGCCTAAGAATGGTCTTGAACTACTGAGAACTGAGGTTGACACATGGATGATTCCTGTTTACTGTAAGACTGCCCCTGTCCAGATTCTCGTGGGGGAGTGTAGAGGAAAATACTCCCCCGGCTTGTTTTCCCATGAGGCAGGTGACCTTGAGTGATAATCTGGATTGAATGGGGCAGGTGTTTTGCTTCAGGGAGGAAATTGCTGAAGTAGCCTCACAGTATAAAAGAGAGGCTGCTGGCAGGGATCTCCTGAGGTGATAGAACTGTGCTACTTCTGTTGATGGGATTCCTCTTCTGTATCTCTGCAGATAATGGATCTGACCGGCATAATGGCTTGGACTGTGAGTTTAATGAATGCTTTCTATGACACTTTGAGCTGAATTTTCTTTTTCTTATGAACTTTCTTGTTACCCTTGGGATTTCCACGGGGATATTTTTGGTCAGAGGTATTTTCCTTTATCTTTGTAGTGATGGTTTCTGCAAACCTATCCTTACTCTATATAGGAACCAACAATACGCTGTGCTTTCTGCTCATGGCTGTGCTCCTTGGGTTGTACTACAGATTTGTCCAAGCAGGTCTACAGCTGCCTGACATTTAAAAGAACTAATTTTTCTTGATGCTGAAGAGTTTAATCAAAGTTTAAAATAGATCTTAATTTATGTGGGGATTTGTACCACGTGGGTGATATAAATATAGGTTCCTAGAAGGACTGAGACTAATATTAATCAGAATTATCTACCTTTATAGAAGCTGAGATGTCTATTAGAAAAATCAGAATACTGAGCTACCAAAGGCAAATTGAACCCCAGAGTGTTTAACTGTGAAGTTCTAAACACAAGTATCCAAACACGTGGGACTTCTCATCTTAAATTCTAGATGTCTTCATTCATAAGAGAGAACTAGAGCAGCCAAGCAGATGTCAGTCTGATATGCAATCAGTTTTCTACAATTTATACTTCATGACTTGTGAAGAGTGTAGTACAGAAAAGAAATGCGAGGGCTTTCCTGGCTGAGAGAACATGCAACACAGGAAAATCTACTGGTTATGTAGATTTATTTAAATAACTAGGGGGCTAAAGTTTCTCACAGAACTCTGTTTCTGGCTTCTTACTCAAAATAAATTCCTTTTGAGGCTGATACTAAAGAAAATGAAAGTTCTGTTCAATGACAGAAAATAAAATAGGTTCTGTTTTGACAGTCTTTAAGTGTTTCAAGTTTTCATTTTATTATGTTAAATGTTCTTTGAAAAGAACATTTCATTAAAGTCAGTGTTAAGGGGACAGAGAATTTGGAACAAGTATGTTATTTTGACAGAACTAAATATTCTGTTGAGTTTCAGTGAGGAATTTTTCATGTTTGTATTGGAGTAGGAACCAAAACTAGCAGTTTTGCTGGTGTACATTCAAACCAGATTGTTTTATAAACGTGTCACAGTCATATCACCACGTCACACACACATTGCACTGAATAAGAACCCAGCCCTATTTACAAGCTTTTATGGAGTGCTGCAGCAGAACTGCCTAAACTTCCCCGCTGCTGTTAATGATCCTACACCCTTATTATAAACTAAGCCCGTAAGACTATGATAATAAATGAGCTGGTTTGCTACAGAAAAGGTTAATTTTTGTTTCAGTGCTGTCATGGTAACAATCTTCATCTGTAAAATTAGCATAAATAAAAGACAACTCTTGTTGCCAGCCAGATGTCAAATATTTATCTCTGAGAGACGGGCCATTCCTCCACAGAGCACTTGTGATTGTATTTCACATCCATTTGTTGCTGCTATCGAGTAAGCATTTTGAAACCATGAAAGCATACAGTAAGGAAAGCTGTGTTTCTGCTCGCAGTTTAAAGCTGTTTGTCATTACATGATGGTATTCTCTGCTAGAGAAGAAACTCTAAAAGTATGGCACTACTTTTTGCCACGTTCATTTCTGCACATTGACTGCAGAGATTATCGTTAACTTGATTGCCATATTATTCTCCAATGCTATTTCCTTACCTATTAAGTCAAGACCACAACCTCACATGGTATTGGCATCATCCCCTCCAGAACTAATAGTAACTTATGTATTTTGGAGTCAGCACTCGTTCTTAACTTCCAGGAAAAGCCTGTTTGGTTTTTGCAGGTAAAATAGTTTCACAGGCTATTACTTGGTTTCAAAAAGCTTACTTTACCTCATCTCTTTACAGAGTTCTTGTCTAGAAATTTGTTCATACCCAAACCCAGATGCAGTCATCTAAATTAGATTAATATCAGTGGAAGATCAATTTAATTGGAAGTAGGATGACAGCTGGTAACTGAATGCTGTGTTGAGAGATGAGGGAAGGGAGGATAGAAAGTCAGCCTATGACTGCATCATTCGGTAAGAAGACAAATGATATTCAGTTCTTTCTCATAAATAATATGCATGATACTGGAGAGCATCAAGACAGCAGTAACACAGAGGTAAAGCACTGCAATACATTGCATGTTCTGAATCTTGGTATGCCAGCAAAGTGAAACAAGGCACGAGCAGCTTTGCAGCAGTGACCTGTTGCCTTGTCTGTGGCATTGTTAACTGAGAAAATAGAGAATGGTATGCTTTTCCCTGTGTGAAAAGGTTGTGCTGTTACAGAAGTCCATAGCCTGTTCTAGCTTCTAGCAAATTCTCTCAAATCCAGAACTTTCAGTACTATAAAGAAAAGTGTTCAAGGAACAGCTCTGATTTTTATCCTTATGTATTAAGTTTAAATAGCTGTTTGAAGAATTGTGTTTGTACCATAACATGTTGGAAAGCAGATAAGAGAGGTAATAAATCTAAATATTTGAGCATTTATCTGTCTCTTTTTTTATAGCTGTTACAGGAGCCTATAGAAACTGTGTTTTCTAAGCTAGAAAAATGTGTAGATGTTCACATATGTTAACAGGTGTATCATAAATACTGGACCCAACGACCTCCATGGCTATTTCTAGTAGAAGACTAGAAATCCCCTGTATGATAAGTTTGTGTAGATATGTGTTCCTTCAGCTTTCTTTATTTCTTCCTCGGTTTTCCCTGTCATGGATGTCAGAGAAAACATTGTGCTTAACAAACAAGGTTTCAATAGAGTAAGTTTTGCAGTGGTGTTGTGCTGTGTATAGACTCCTTGGCTCCTTAGACTACCTCCCTTGTGCTGGTTTTTAAAACCCTGCATTTGGGCTTTGACAGACTTCCCAAAAAGTGCAACTTTTAAAAAAACACTGTATGTCTACTTGTTTGTTTTCCACTCTTTCAGTCAGACACAGATTGCATCTGACTTATTGCTTTCCAATGTTTCTAAAAAGACCTGATGATAGGGGCTCAGAAAGCCAAGGTCAAATGTTGGCAGCCAGGAATCAAGTTAAGATCTTTGATGTAGGTTGTTTTTTCCATTTACCACATAATGAAAAGGATTCCTGAGCCTTCCTGTACCATGCAAATAATGTTGTGTATGCATTGAAAAAACACACTAAAATTCAGTGAGTTGAGTATCGTGTTTTAAATCCTGAGGAGCTGTTGGATTCAGTATGACTTGAGCAGTTGGTGTTATAGCTATATAGAAATAAGCAAGCTACCAAAATGCCATTACATTGCGACACTCGAAAGGGTAAATATTGTCAGAATTGTAATGAGAATGGTTATCTAAGAAAAAGCCATGAAAACATCGGTACCGCAGAGAAGTCTAAAATTAATTAATAAAAGCAGCATTAATAAAAACACTTTCCAAGTACCTTAGTCACTTTCAAATTAGAGATTGTTTACTTAGCGTACCTCATTGTCAATAAAACCTCCTTTTAAATAGAAATGTATAAAGCAAATTATCCAGCTGTGAAATTGGAAGCACAGTGTTCCAGCCCATCTGAATTTTTGTGAGCGTTCCCTCACAGTGATCTGCACTCATTTTTCAGAGTGGCTACAACTGGAAAGGATTATCTAGTCAGAATACATCGGTATATAGTAAATATACTTAATTTCTTCCATAGTCCTTAAAGTTGATAGCCAAAATGAATGTACTCTTGCAGAAACTATTTCATGGTCTATTGAACCCTAAAGAACATTGTTTTTTAAATGTAAATTATGAAAAGGAAAGGAGCGTGCCGTCATGCATTCAACTTCAGGGCAATAGTTTGCCCAATACTGTAAGGCTTGCTAGTCAAATTGTATTCAAAATTATCTTTATTTCCAGTATTTTATATTTTTGGCATCTAAATATTAAATACAGGTAATTAAAGGTACTTACAGATATACATTAACTCAGAAAGAAAAACAAATATACACTAACTCGGAAAGCAAACCAAAGGTGTTGGTTATAGACAAAGCCATCCATCACCCTTTCTGTGCATATATACAGAACCTGATATCACCACTGCTGTTGCTCTCACGGGTTTCCTATACAGTGCCACATTAACCAGCTGTCAGTAACCCAGCTCTGAATCTCATCTGGTTCACTTATTCCTTTAAAAATACATAGAGTCACTCTTAGAGATAGCGTCATGAAGTAATCTGCTTCTGAAAACCCTGCTGAACGGCACGATGTGAATTTTGGAATCTCAAAGGTCGTATGCTCATCTTAATAGTCATTGGTTGAATCACAGATACGGTAAGACTGTGAGGGCAGCACCTAATTTGATACAGATTGCAGCAGTGTTCATTGGGTTAGACGTTGCTTGGTTCTGACAGCTTAACTGTCAGATAAATTGCCGCAGTTAGAGCATATGAGCAAGTCCTTACGCTGATCTTATTAATGATATGAAAATATGACACCAAAAACTAATAATGTTCTTTGAAGCATCTGGGTAGAGGCAAAATTTAATCTTGTCTAAAAGATCTCCATTAGCAGTAATCATTCTGTAATACGATCAACACGTTCTTGTCAAAGTGGGCTGTACTGTGGGGTATTAGTAAAACTAATTAAACATGGCATGCTGTTCTGAAATAAGCCTCCAACTTGGAGTGCTGATGACATTGGGTTTGTTGGGAACTCCTATCCAAGCGATTCCAAGAAATCAAAATGAGAAGCGATAGCTGGAGAAATAAATTACTGACAACTGGGTTTTGCTTATTAAACTTCCACAGCTAGATGGTTCTTGTGGCCCACGGAAAGGAGTGAAATATACTGCTCTAAGCATGACTAACCACAAAATGTCTTCAAGGACATTTGCTTCATTAACAAGTATATTTCTCTAGTATGAAATTGCACTCCGGGTAAGACAAAGGTGAGGCGTGAAGGCCAAGTTAGCTGCTAATGAGCAAGCAATTCAAACCTGTTACCAACTGAAATAAACAATGCCTCCCAGGAAAATTTAGGTTTATGCATTCTTTAATATCTCATTATTTCATTGTTTGGTCACAAAAGTACCTTCAAGAAAGTGCATTTGAGTAGGCGTGATCCATCAGGCTGCCTGCTAATAGAGGGCTCACTCTTTGGGGTAAGCCCTTGACAGTATGGAATGATGTGATGAGATTTATGCTGTGAAACTTATGGTCCGTAATGTTCTGGTCTTCCTTGCTGCCACAGAACTAATGAATTTAGAAGTGCGAATAAAGCTTGACAACAAGCATAAGGTGTTTCCTGCCCAGCATCCTTTCTGTGGGCCAGTGAAGTTCCATGCCCAGTGACTTAAAGCAATGCTAAAGAGCTGGATTTTGGGTTTTGGGGGCATTTTAAAATATATCTTTTAATTACTTTTGGTACAGAGTCTCTAGAACACTGCAGAATCCAGCTCCTCTGCTCACCTATCCAAGGAGCGTGCAGACCCTACTTTAAATTACAACTGGAAAATCTTCCTCTGGCTGTGAACTGATTCCCCTTTTGGGGATAAATCTGAGGAAGTTTAGTGTGCGCTATCTCAGTTCCTTCAGGCTGAGAGGATTTTTGACAGGCTGTAATTACAGACTGAATCTGTTTAATCCGTGTGGAAAACTGCTAAGGATCTTTCATAATGGGCAGCAGCTTAAGTTTTTCAAACGAGTTAAAAGATGTAATAGATAAGAAAGGTTGTTCCTTGGGTGGTTGTTCCCTCTTTCTTGGAGAAACTGAATATTCTTGCCTCTATGTGACATGAATTAATTAAGCTCAGTTTAGGGGTAGCTTCATTTGGGAACGGGACACTAATTGCAGGGCTCTGGGGAGTGAAGGGAGGTGGACAGAAGAGTAAGGGAAAGAGAAGCAGTATACTCAATAACAAACGATTTGAAAAAGTAAAACAAAAAGAAGTTTGGAGCAGAAGACAAACTCATCGTGAGGGTTCTGCTTCCACCACACAAGGGAAATCATTTCATTAATTTGCTGTGATGTAACCACAAAGGCAACAACCATGAGACAGACAAGTTCTGTGCTCTCTGCGTTGTCTACTTTCTCTCACAGCCATTTTGAACGGATCGCCAGGCAGTTTGTTATTCGACCAAAAGGACAGTTATTACCCTGGGATAAAGTATTTCCCAATATTTATCCTTGTAAAGTGACAAATAGGGCTAAATGTTGGAACATCTCAGAAAATTAAGTTTGGTTTCTACTACCATGCCCTTGTCGAACAGGATGAGCATCTGTATCATGATGTTACAGAGTCCTCATGAGAGAGATGCCTCATTTTTCACAGGAGAAGAGCTATTTTCAAGGTGAAGGATGTTCCGTGTTAAATCATAAATTCAACAGGCCTGTTCTGCCACAAGAAATGAATCCAATTTTACAGTAAAAATTGTACACTGAGTACCTGTGCCTCTAAAATGGAGAGAGGCTGGTGATAGATGAGATGAGAACAAGAGATGGCAGACCCTGTATATTACATAGGTTAGACTGGAAGTAGTGCTACTTAGAAAGAAGTGAAATGATAAGAGAGGGTAGTCATTTGTATGAATATTTACCTGCTAAGTATCTTTTAATTTCCATGTGTTAAAGAGAAGGAAGTACCTTCAGTATTCACCCATGGGCAAAGCCAGAGCAGCTGTGGCTTCCAGTTAGGGCTGTTTAAATCTCCTCAGAAACAAAGCCAGAGCCACCTCTGAGCTCTTTGAGTTCCTCTCTGAGGTGGAGATGCAGACAGGGATTTCCCCTTACTCCCACTCTAGCTCCCTGTGCTTTTTCTCTCATGGTTTTACTGCTTCTGGAAAGATCCTCCAGTCTGGCATCTTAATGACTTATCTCAGGCTGCTTCTGTGCCAGTCTGTCTTCTATGGTGAGACACTTACTGGCCAGTCAGTGCTCAGGCTGCATCAGGAAGGGTTCCTGAATTCTGAGTGCGGTGCATCAGTTTTTTAACATTGATCCCTGATGATATAGCTGTTAAATGTTAACCTCATAGTGTGCAGCATATAAACACGATTTGAAAGCTGGAATAATACTTCAGGAATATTTTATTAGAGCCAGTAGCTCACTCTGCTATGAAATCTTTGTTCTAACAGAAGTCAAACTGAATTAATATATAGGAAAGAAAATCCCCTCAAACAGTGAAAACCAATTATTTCGCTTTCTTTACTGTCAGTATAAAATTTACCCTTATTAAGGCAGTAAGTTTCAGAGGAACTATAGTCTACACAGAAAGAACAATGAATTTAAAATATAGCTGTTCATACATTCATAGAACAGTTCGGGTTGGAAGGGACCTTGAAGATCATCTCATTCCAACCCCCCTGCCATGAGCAGGGACACCTCCCACTAGACCAGGGTGCTCAAGGCCCCATCCAATCTGACCTTGAACACTTCCATGTACGGTGCAGTCACAATCTCCCTGGGCAACCTGTTCCAGGGTCTCAGCACCCTTATTGTGAAGAACTTCCTTCTGACCTCCAGTCTAAACCTCCCCTCTTTCAGCTGGAAACCATTCCCTCTGGTTCGATCACTCCAAGCCCTTGTGAATGGCCCCTCCTCAGCTTTTCTGTAGCCCCCTTTGTGTATTGGAAGGCTGCTATAAGATCTCCCCAGAGTCTTCTCTTCTCCAGGCTGTTTCTTGGTGATTTTCAGCAAGAAACCTAATGGGTTCATCTTTCAGTGTAAGATGTAGAAATTAGACCAAAAAGGTGCAGTGTGCCTTTGTGGCAGAAAAATAATGATGCTGTGTTCAACAGAGAAGCATCTCTTAAAAATTATCATTCAGAGAAAATTAGTAAAATGTATTCTCAGATTTACTCTTGTATTGTATCCTGGACTTTTGGGGACGTTTAATCTTAATGTGGTCATCTGATTTATAGCTGTCCCGAGATGCACAGGGTACCAGAGGTCTTAGATTTGCATGAATCAGCAGTAAGGATGGGTGATTTCAGAGATGAGAGTCTCCAGAGCTGTCATTGTTCAGCTGTTGTGAATCATCTTTCAGATCTTCTCCATTATGTGTGAAGGACGTTCCCTCAATTAAGGGGTTTGCTGAAGTGAATATTGCTGTGGTCAGAAGGCTTGCAGCTGAGAATAGCTGCTGGACTTCAAAAGACTTCCATTACAGGTAACACCTACTCAAATTAACTCCAATGGGTGTGTGGAACTCTGGAGAAGTGGGCACGATTCACTAGATTGAGTCTGGTTGAGAGGAGGTTCGAGATACTTTTATTTCTTACCAACAGTAGTGGAGACCTGATTTCTAAGCTAGTAAGTGCATTTCCAAGTGTACCTTCCAAGTGTTTACAGTGAAAACCCAGCTGTCATCACGATAGATTGGCCACAAACTGGAAAATATGCAGCCAAACAGGAAAAGAAAGGTACAGCCACATGGTGCTACCTCCAGGTAGTTAGTTCATCATGAGATTAACAATCACTACTATAATAATTAAGAAGGACAAGCACAGTGTTGGCAGCAAAAGAATAAATAGAACAACTTGCATTAGTGCTTTGTGTTGGAATGCAGAAGCCTTACAGATGCTGCTGAGGTTGGGGAGACTGCGTAGGTAGTCGTTACTTGAGAAGGTAAGTGATAAACCAAGTTCCTCTTCAGCAGATGTGTCCTTGCTTATTAGGTTTATCTGCTTTTACAGGGCCCTGTGAGCACTAAATGTATTGGTTACTCAAAGTTTCAAATGGCTTTTCCAGTATGGAAAACATGTTAGACTATACTGATAAGAACTGAAACGCTTTCTTATAACCATCACTTTCTCCACTTCATTTTTATTGAGAGAGTGTTAGTTATGTGCAGTGTTTCCAGCTACTCTGCTTAGCACAACACTGCTAGGGAATACTACAGCTGGAGTACAGGGTATTCTCGTGGGCTCTATCTCCCTGTTCCTCATAGGAGTGCTGTGCTCAGGTGCTTGGTGTCAGTCAGTGTGACTAGAAAAGGCACCCAGCTTCCTTTCAATGCCAGTAAGATGACTCATGTAAGACTATCTATTGCGATAATCCTTGAATTCCTTCTGCACTCACCAATTTATTAGTGTGCTCGAGGACAACAGTTACGTAGTTGAGTCCTTTAGAAGGTAGGGCTTGGCACACTGGCAGGCACCGTAATCATTTGTGCACTTCTTGGGATTGGGGATGCGTAAACAATATGATCCTGATAATCTGTGCCCTGCAAAAGGTTAATGAAGCCTAAAGCAGATTGCTGAGGTGGTGGTGATTATCACTGCGCAGACATAAATCCTGCAAGAGCTGTCTTGCCTTAAGCTCGATTCAAACAAATCTATAAGTTTCTGAGAAGAGTGATCTCTCTTCTACCTTGTCCTTTGGCCTTTGTCTGCTGCACATTTTAATGGAAGATTGAGCCTAAAATTGGAAGTCTGACTAAAGAAAATATACGGAATTAATTAAATCGCTTATCAAATCAAGAAACAGTGACTTACTGGGATGAATATTAACAACTCAAAACAGCTGGAGCATTAATGAAGACAGCACAGACAAAAAATTTAGCAAGATGGAGAGTAACTACAAACATTGAGCAACTGTTGAAGCTTAATTCAATCCAATTTTTATATTATTGTCTCAGTCTGGAGTGGCCTGTATTTTCAATTAATCCTAAAAAGCCAAAAAACAAGGAAAAAACCTCTTAATAAGCATATTTAGGAAAAACCTACTTTACTTCTAATTAGGATGGCATATTATTTATGTATTTAGATTTTAATTGCACTCACTTGATATAGTCATTAAAATTATTTTCATTACAATCAAGCTGCTCCGTTTTTTCTAACTTCATTAGATTCCAGTAATTTAAGATGGATAAAACCAGTCCTGAGCAAAACGTAGGTATCGGGCATCCCTCACATCTGACTTGAACACCGCTTCTTTTGACAGACAGAAATGAGCATTAAAGGAATATTGTACAGTTCTATTTCACAGGTCTTTTACTTCATCCAAGTTTCTACAGGTAAGAGTTTAGACCACACTGATCAGCGTAGGGCGTTCAGGAACACAAGTGGAGTTGGGTCCAGTTCCTTTTGGAATCAATACCTTTCCAGGGTTGTCAGAGTCACATAGGGTATACCATGCTGTTTACCAGAGAGGGGGGAAATAAATCCTGACTGAGAGGACTGTGCAGAGAATTCCATCCTATCACCTTCAGACACAAGGTCAGGCATATTTTCCAGAAATATTCTTTTGATCAGCGCCTTCCAGCTTTTTTTGAAGCATCCAACTGTTCTATGAAATTGTGTAAAGGATTTCTGAGTAGTGTTTGTAGAAGATAGAATGAAAAGCTCCTCGTGGATTTCATGAGCTTTTTGGATTAGCTTAGTTTCACTTCGCTGGAATAAATCTTCATTCTCCCTTTCTGAAGGAATTTCGAGCTAAATAATGATGAAAGGAGTTAATATAACGTAAACTTACCAGGAGCAATCACAAGTAAACGCCGTATCGTGAGCCTTTACTCCAGTAATTAAAGCATTCAGTAACTTTTTTTCTCAATATTTGTTATTTCTGGCATTTTGGGTGCTGAATTGCAAGCAGTTCCTTTGCATCACCTTGTGATATTTCACCGTCTCTGGGTGAAGTGCTGAGTGGCATGAGCTAGATGTCAGATGTTAGGGTTACTTGGTTGGTTTTAGGTTGGACTGGATGATCTTTAAGGTCTTTTCCAGCTTCATCATCACTGTGAGACTGATTTTTCTCATTTTGTGAGCAGCTCATTCCTAAGCTAGATCACTCTTCCAGTGAAAAACCTTTTCCTACTGTCAAGTCACTAGTGAAAGAGTTTACATGACAATGTGTTTGCTCCGATTTGGCTACCAGTTCCTTCCTTTAACATTTTTAAAGTCTGGCCTATTTTAGTAGCTGAGTTCTTTTTCACTGGATTTCTTGACTGCTTCCATGCTGTACTCCTTCTACTGCGATGCCACTTCAAAACCTGAAAGGTTTAGCGTGAAACTTTAAGCTGTAAATTATTCTGGGATTTTTAAGGATAAAGCAGGAACTGACTAAAATGAAGATTGGTGGAATAAGCTCTCCAACTTTAATTGCATCTTATGCTAAGGGTTTGGGGGCTTTCTGCATAGATTACATAAGGACTGCAACAGTACAGCTCAAAACCTCCTGAAATCTGCTGAAGAGAGCAGTATACTGAGCAGTTTATTTCTAATTCAATGATGTAGAAAACCACTTCAACTCTCGTTCTCTTAAGAGGCTTATGGAGTACTCAGGAAGACACAAGACAGTCATGGTGAAGAACTTGTACAAAGCTAAGCAGAGTGAGTGAATAACTCTGATTCACAGAGTTACAGGGCTGATGTTTCCTGCATTCCCATGACAATGTCAGTTGTTAGGGTTACTTGGTTGGTTTTAGGTTGGACTGGCTGATCTTTAAGGTCTTTTCTAGCCTCATCAGCACTGTGAGACTGTGACAAGCTCAGGCAACGAAGGTTGTAAAAATCACATCCTTTTTATGTTTACTATTGTTTATACTTCCCAAAGACCACGGGGATACTGGGTTCAGTCAGACCAGGCAGCAGAGGAGTCCAAAGTAAATAATTTATTCCTCAGCAGAGTACAGAAAGAGTTCCTGTAAGAGCTGAGAGAAGAAAGGCCACTGTAATATAAAGGGATACGATGCAAAGGTCCCTACATATCTGTAAGTCACACCTGGTTTTGTGGAGAACTTTTTATCCATTATCAGACAGCTACAAAACAAGCAGATCCTGGAGTTTTGTTTTACTTCCCTGTGTCTGTCATAACCCCTTGGACCTCCAGCACCACGAAAGTCTTTGTTCCTTCCTGAAGCAAACATCTGGATATCAGTACTGATTTTTGAAGCTACAATAAGCCACACATGGCACCTCATGTTTCCTTTAATGAAATGAACATGGTCGAGTCACCATCTCTGGAGGTGTTCAAGGTCAGGCTGGATGAAGTGCTGAGTGGCATGAGCTAGATGGCAGATGTTAGGGTTACTGGGTTGGTTTTAGGTTGGACTGGATGATCTTGAAGGTCTTTTCCAGCCTTATCAGTACTGTGAGACTGTGATGCAACCAATCAGTACCAAAACTGAGCTAAATATTGTAATGCTTCTCAGTGCTACCAGCAGTATGACCTTTACAGATAAGTGTTGTCTTGTCTTTGCAAACGACTCTATTTATAGCTGACCCTTTTACTTAAAAGCTCATTAATCTAATATCTCAAATGTTAGCTGGGAAACTTGAGAGTTGTCTTTATATTCGGCTGATCACTCTTATTTTGGATAAATATCATCAGACTTCCCAGAGATGGATATTTACTGGATTTAGATTTACAATTAGAACAGATCCTGTCAGAGCTAGTGAAGGTAAATTATGAACAAAGCACAGGCATGAAAAGCCCAAGAGAATTTACCAGCATTAGACTAGATGATCTTTGAAGATCCTTTCCAACCCAAAGTATTCTGTGATTCTCAGTGCTTGCTGATTACCTTCATTCTCTGAATTTACCAGCTTGAAAAGACAGAGAGAAAGCTGCTGCAGCATCGCTGGCATCCCTTCCCTACTTCCCACTACCTTAAATGTAAACCTTAAAGAAAGCTGGCAAAAAAAAAAGACTCAAGGCAACAGTGTAAAGCCAAGCTTTCCAATATTGTTCCCTCAGAAAAATGGTTGCCTTATCCTGAGCTGCTCAGCCCTCAGTCCTTGCCCAAGGCTCAGCCCAGCCATATGTTGAGCCTGCAGTAGCAACGCTAAACTCTTCCAAAAAACTAGATAAACTTCTGCAGCCACAGAGTGTAGCTGAAAATCCCTGCCTGGTTATTGGCAGGCAGTCTATAAACATCGCTGTGTTTTCCAAATTGCTCACCACATATTTTTTGCCACAAGAATAGCAATGTCCTCTTCGCGCGTCGTTTTCTCACAGCCATAAGCTAGCCACTCTGGAACTGTTAATTGGCTTTTCGAGCCTCAGGCTGATGGGAGGCAGCAGAATTCTACCTCTAAGAGCAGACAAAGGGTGTGGGTTTCATGCCAGTCAACCCTCGTATTTCACTGGTTAACTGTACAAAGAAAGTCTGCTTCCATGACTGATAATCTTGATGTTTATGATTTCTACCAAGGACAGCTGTGCAAAAAGGCTTTTGCTGGTATTTACTCCTCTGAAGACCAAGGTCACTGCTAATCTCGTGTGTCATATTGGGGGTGCAGCAGGTGAGTGATCACACCTACAGGGAGGAGTAGACAGGGCAGATGATCCTAAATTGGCCAACAGGGTATTCTGTTCCATATGTGTCATATCAGGTGCAAAGCTGAAGGATCACAAGAGTCAAATCATCGTCTTCAATGGACTTTCCATTCTGCCTTCCATCCCAATTCATGCATTTCTGACTGGTGGGGATGAGTGGCTAATAAAGAGCATGCTGCCATTCAGCAGGACTTGGACAGGCTGGAGAGTTGGATGGGGAGAAATTTAATGAAATAGAACTAAAGCAAGGGTAGAGTCTTGCATCTGGGCAAGAACAACCCCAGGCACCGGTACAGGAGAGGATGAACTGACCTGTTGGAGAGCAATGTGGGCGATTGATAATGCACAATTTTCAATATCAATAATTACAACAAATAAATCATCACAACTTTGAGTTAAAATGTCCTCATTCCATTAAAATTTTGTGAATGCCAAAAATCATGGCGTGTAAGCAACCTCCAGGCACAGCACACTTGCAGTGTGCAGGGCTATTTGGAAAGACCTTAATATCACAGAATGTTTCGCTCTGGATGGAGGTTTGCATTAGTATAAATCACATCATTTGACTTAATTATACAGAATGAGTGCTTACTGTTATTATCTGATTATTAACCCCCACGTGAGCTATTTACATCTGTCTCGAGTAATCAGCGTGATTACCTGCCTGTTGTGGTAATAATTAAGTAGAAAAGCCAGCAACAAAGTAATGAGATTTTTAATATTCTTTTTGAGTTGGGTGTAATGAGTAGGTAGTGTAATAGTCTCTAATAAATGCAACTGAGATTCATTTCTAAGATGCCTCTTTTTTTTCCACATTCGTATGTTTTTTGTCAAGGGAGTGCTGAAAATGCTTAAGAACAAAGAAAAAAAACCCAAATATCTGATTATAACACATAATACTTCATGATATCGCAGAGAAGAAAGGAGCCACTTACACCTGAGCCACGTGTATCCAGTATTCACTGGTAAACTAGCAGGTCCTCACTGATGTGAAACGTCATCCTCCAGTTCCATCGGAGACACGGAAGCAGTCTGCACCAACTAGTGAGTAGTATCTGCAGGAGTATTTTGTTCATCAGTGAGCTTGTTTAAGGATTTTTCAAGGATCTAAAGTTCTGGATGTCCAATATTTATTCCAACGAGGAAGATACTTCCAGCTTAGTATCAGAATATCTTATAGGGCTGATTCAGGAGACAGTTATCTCCACAGGGAGATGACAGATGTTTGCTGAATGTGGGCATTGGAAATGAAATTCAATAATACTCTAAGAAATCTACTGCAAAGTACTAATACAACCAATGTATTAGGGATCTGATCTCAAAATACCGAAGCCTAAGGTCATTTTGAGTAGTCCTGTAGGATTAACATCATAAATTCATCTGGAATTCTGCAGCTGGCGTATGTTTTGGAGGAGTACTTGTAAGCGTTCATCTTTCACATCTGTATCATATTTATTTTCTGCCATTAATCCAAAATTAAGCATTTTTCCTGCAATTTCTTACCATTTCCTTCTCAACATTGCTGAATGTTTAATAACCCATAGAAGATAAAGCCATTGATGATATAAAATCTTTACCTTCAGAATACCAGTCCTTTAGAGATTTTATTTTTCTCTGAGCTTCCTTGAATTTGTTTAATGATCTGCTTTTCATCTGAACACAACTCAAAACAACACCTTCAAGCCACGAATACATACAGAAAGACTTTCATCTCCCTTCTTGATAATGAGGTGTCTCGATACCACATCTGAAGGATGCTGTCATTGTTTCCTACACTTATACGAAGTCAGCAGGCATTTATGTTGCTTTATGTGCTGAAGGAAGTCTTTTTTTCATTGCCTAACTTAATCTGAACCAGTTATTAGGGCTGAAACTATTTTTTCTTTTAGTATCTCAACCACATTTGCATTGCTTAATTATATTTTGTTTTAAATCCCCCATTGCTGTTGATTAGTTCAGGCTCACAAACTATAGTAGGAGAACTTGTTAATTATCTAGAGGCACTTCTCTCCATGTAGGGAAAAACTCCCAAACATAAATTAGGGATGATATGGTCTTTTATAAGATTAAGAAATCAAAATGCTTAATTACAACAACAGCTTCATGAAGGTGGTTGGGTCACCGTCTCTGGAGGTGTTCAAGGTCAGACTGGATGAAGTGCTGGGTGGCATGAGCTAGATGGCAGATGTTTAGGGTTACTTGGTTGGTTTTAGGTTGGACTGGGTGATCTTTAAGGTCTTTTCCAGCCTCATCAGTACAGTGATACTTGTGTCCACATTGGATTATGTGCTTGCTTATCCAGGAGTGAAAGTTTATGTCCCCAGTCACAGCACACTTCCTCGGAGGAATGCTTTAACTTGCCTTTCTTCTCTCAGTACAATGAACCTGTATTTGAGGAACCATGTCTTTAAACAAGAGGGAACTGTCTTCTACTTCCTGTGGACATGCATTTGACAACCAGGACATTTTAAACCTTCTATATTTTTTTAAGCAAGGCTCAGCTGTTTTTAGTTAGTGAAGAAAAACTACTCCTGTTTTGCTTTGCTCAAAGAATGGGCTTAAAAGAGATCGTTCTATATGCTGCATGAAAGGCTGGAGCAGAGGGAATGCAAAGAGTAACAGTTTTTATTTCTTAACCCTATTTTTTTCCTCAAATATTGCTAAAGATTAAAATATTTGCACAAAAGATTAAACTCCACCAAAGCTTCAGTCGATTGAAAAGAAGATGAGTTTCATGTCTAGGACTATCTTGAATATTTTAGCTTTTTTAATGTCAGTCTGGCTCTCAGCTAAATACAGTTCAAGTTTTACGTTTGTATGGACCGTGGGAGTACCCTGCAGGCACATTGTCTCTCCCCGGTGAGTTATATAGTCTGAATTACAGAGGTTGATAAGCATTTGCTGTTCAATAGTGTAGTTAATGTTCAGACCCCTGGGTAACAGAGTAGTGAAGCGTTTCCTACTCAGTGGTAGTTCTGCAACAATCAGCAGCAGCTCTATGGCACTGAATTTACATCAGCACAGTCAGGGAGCTGAACATTCACTCAGCATCGCCTGGGGACAACAATTCCCAGGGACACTTTCCAGGTTTTTCTTGGGTGGCACAGTAGAAGTTTACTGTTGTAACCGGATCAGAAACAGGAATCACAGATGTGCAACGTGAAAGCAACGTGAAAATTACCCAGCTATTATTTTCTTTCCTGTTTTCCCTTCCAGCATGAAAAAGTAAGTACTTGGACTGGAAAGGTTTTTGGAAAACTGAAAGTTGGAAAAAGCTGCAGTATTGGCAGATCCACTATAGTTCTGATGCAGATACCAGAGGCTCTGGGAGGGTTGAAGCCTTCACTTGGATGCTTTGGAGCAAACTCCTCTATCAGGTAGGTGAACTTAGAGACACCATAGCCAAGTATCACAGTAATGATGAGGTTGGAAAAGACCTTAAGGATCATCTAGTCCAACCTAAGTAACCCTTCTATTCCCTGATTGTGATGAGAAAACAGTAAAAGCTCAATTAGCTGAGCAATAATAGCTTTTCTTGTGCAGGATTCTTTTCTTCAGTAGGTCTGAAATCATTTTCTAAAGGGAGCCAATATAAACTTTACATGAAAAATGATCAAACCAAGGCAGAAAGAGGCCCTAGGTGTTGGCCACAGACTACGACAGAGTGAAAACGCAGCTGAACATCCCAGGGTGTCTTGCTCAATGCTTTAACTTCTGCAGGCAACACTACCATCTCTTTTTGAAATGTTCCTGGAAGCCTCAGGCTGTAGTACAGCATGCATGGAGAGCAAGGACTGACCGAGTTACTCCCTTTCTTGTCAGATGTAAAAGATAAGGCAGACTAACATATGAAAGATGCAGCAGAGGAATCTACAGCAGCCAGAATGAACTTCAGCCTGGAAAACACAGTGGGAACGTGTGAAGAAGGATTTCTGTAAGTGCTTCATATTCACAGATGCTGTTGAGATTGTGAGAAAATACGATTGCAGTGACATACGATTTGGTGACATGGAATCTTTGTGTACAGACCACGAAACCTATGCTGCATTGGTTGTGCAGTACAGACCCATTCCGAATAAACACAGGCACACACAGGGCCCTCAGACATCCACATGCCTATATTTAGTACAATACTAGTGCTCCAGAGTGCCTGAACAGACTGTCTGCAAGAAGGCTTCAAGCAAGAGTGTTGTGCCATGTGCTCGCTGCAGTGTGGAAACTGCATAAGGACGATCTGAAGAGCCTTGAAAATGCTAATGTTGACAGGCAGGTGGAGAAGATTGAGGGGAAAGAAGTCAGAACGGCATTAAATGGAGACAGAGCTGCTGACATCCATCCCTTCCTCTCCCTTAGGAAGAATGCAAGGCTGCTCTGTGGTTGTGAATAAACAGCAACTTCATGGCATCAGAACTGGGACTGCTTTGGAATCAGCATCAAAATTAGGAGCTGCCAAGCTTTCCAAGAGCAGGAATGTTGTCGATAGTGGAGGGAGGGAAAATTGAAAGAAATAAATGGCTGGTGGCCTGAAAATTGGGAGAAGGACCTGAGGAGCCATTCCAGGCTGTGTTTCTGTGGACATGCGTCTGCTCCTTGCAGTCAGCAGGCCAGTGCATGACCCGCTGCCCATACCCTCCTGCATCTGACCTTGAAGAGTGGACACACCGGTGGTGAAGTGAGGAGGACTACTTGTGTAGAGCTTGGAATGAAGCCTGTAGGACCGACAAAGATCAAGATTATCCAGAAAAACACGTAGCTTGTGTGGTGACACTGGGCAAGAGAACCAGAATTACGTTTCAGTCGCAGAAGGAGCTCTGAGTTTAGAACCAGGAAATGGAAAAATAAAGGAGCTATTAACAAAAAGATAAAATACAAAGACAAAAGTTTAAGGATGACACTCAGGGTCAAAGAGAAGATGAGGTGGGCACTTAAAAAAATCACCTTATTATGAGGCAGAATCTCAGCAGGTTCAGGGTTTGGATAAGTGGCCCATTCTTTATCTACAGTTAAAAGGCAAGTCTCTTCTTGGGGAGAGTAGCAGTAATATCACACAGTCTCACAGTACTGATGAGGCTGGAAAAGACCTTAAAGATCAGCCAGTCCAACCTAAAACCAACCCAGTAACCCTAACATCTGACATCTAGCTCATGC
>VZRI01009693.1:61487-71848 GCA_013397515.1 Upupa epops
ATATATTGTATATATTGTATATATTATGTATATATATATGATTTATATATGTATATATAATATAAATAACATAACAAATTCTATTATTTGTCATTGGAACCTTATAAAATTAAATTTGAAACTAGCTGGTTCAGGAGATATTCCACGGTCTGGCTGATTAAACGATAGAAGGTGTAATCAAGTAATCCAGCTAGCAGCATGCTTAATAGAATAAGAAATGCATAATGAGTCTCAAATTTATGGTTGTTTGTTCTGGTTATTTTGCCCTTGGGAAGAAGTTTGAGAGTTTAATTCTTCAGCTTTTCTAATATACTAAGCAGACAAAGTACAAGGCAATTTTCCTAGTTGATACTAACATTTTAATAAACTGTATTTTCATTGCAAATTGAAATTTTAACAAAGTTTTGGATTTAACAAAATCTTGTGGATTTGGAGACAAAATTATTCCTTGGTTCAAATAAAGGAGGGTAATGTCTTTCTTTTTTATCTTAATTCTATTATAATTCAATGAGCTTTTACACCTCAATTTTTGGTCTCATCTCTTAGCTAAGACCTTCCAGACACTAAAACATCATCTTCACAGAATTGCTGTCAGGGAGAAGACGATTTCTTTGCGCTTTATAGGTTGCCACAAGGCGCATCAGAAACAACACATCTCTTCATGGGTCTGGTGGCACAGTGTGTTGTGTTGTATGAATGCACAGGAGTCCTGGCTTGTCCAGCACAGGACAGCAAGGACTACAGTTCAGTGACATTTTCATCCCAGGGAACCAAATGTGTTTTGGATTGACTTTGCATTTTGCAAACTCGAATGCAGTTTGCTTATAGGGCCCAGTTTCAGCATCACTCGTGTCAGATTGTGACCTTTTCCCACCACAGGGTGTGGATCAATGATGCTTTGCTGCAAACATTTTGCTGTCCTTTCACTCTTTACCTGGTTTGCACAAGCCAAAACAGATTCTACCAAATAGAAGAGTAGAACATTAATTATTTTAATATAAAATCATTTAGAAGCAATCAACCTTTGCATGAAGTGAAATGGGAGACACTGACTCTTTTTTTTTTCCACAGAAGCATGAATTTCATTCTTAGCACATTCCCATGCAGTTCACCTGAGTTTCAGGTAGTCAACTCCATATCTAATCCCTGCTTTGAGTCTGTATCGCTGTATTCAATATGAGCTGATACGAGCTGAGAGCTGCTTTGTAACTAGACTTCTACTGAATGCACACCTTACAGTCAAGATTTGTAATGCGTGGGTTTTCAAAGCTCTTCCTCCTAGTCATCAACTCTGCAGTCCTACAGTTCTACCACCTACTGACAGAAAATGCTTTCATCGTTGTTTCTAGAGGAATGATTCTAGAATAGTAGAAAAATACTAGAAAGACTAGAATACTAGGAAGAAAAAGGGAAGAAAATAAAGGCTTCAGAAATTTAAGCAATAACTTGGATCCCTCTAGAGGCCAGTCGTGTATTATTTGATAAGGAAATAGAATTGAACTTGTCTCCCTGTTCTTTGTCTACCACTTCTTATCTTGCCAGCAAGCTTCTGTTGGCTGGTGAAAGCAACATGGTTCTTGTGTTGTCTGTCCCTTAAGCCAGTTCAGGCTTAGAACAGAGCAATCCAGCAGGAATTTCTGTGTGCATAAATCCAGACTCTTAATGCAATCCCTATATACATGTTTCCTTACAGATAGTGTTTAGAAAGTGAGTGCTAATAAAGGCACCTGAAAGATGGGCTTCGATTTGTAGTGGCGTTGCTAAGGAGCCAATTTACCCCGAAGGACACGATTGCTTTCCTGTCTGGGTGCATTTCAAAGAATTATATACTACTGCACCACAGTGGTAGTGTCTTAAGTACGTGTGAAAAACAACTGCTGGAAAGGATCGCCTCGTCCCCGTGACAGGCCATCACGATGGTGGAAAACTGCGTGCCATTAGGCGATGCGTGAGCGGTGTGACTGGAGAGGAACAGTCCCCACAGCAAGGGGAAGAACAGAGCTGCTGTGTTAAAAACCTTCACAGCCTAAATTTGAGAACCCCTGAGTTGCGATGAAGTTCATGCCTGCGGTACCTTTTCCAGATTGAATGCTTCGTGGGCCTGAATGCTCATTCCAGTGGCTCATTCAAGATGATCTGCTTATTGGACTGCACGCGTGAACTGAGTGAGTAGAGATGACTCTGGTTTGTCATGACACAGTATGTGAATGCAGAGTACCATGTGCTAGTGATGGGTCACAATCAATCTTGGATTGATTGAAATCACACAAAAAGAGGGGAATAAATTCTGATACCTAATTAAAAACATGAGAATGCTTTCCTAGTGATACTGATAACGTTCATCAACTTAACTTTGCTGCCAATTATGTATGCACTTTATGTAATTTTATTTGATTAAAATAAAAGTAAACATCTCCTTTAAAATATTTGTGTTTCATCCCTGGTCTTTGCTCTGTTTCTCCTGAACATTTAGAATCTTTATCTCCCTTCTAGCAATGTGTTACCTTCTTCTATCAGTGTGTTACTCTACAGCATCTTCCCAGATACATAGAAATTAATTCTTCTTTATTAAATATTTTCTTCTTTATTAAATATAATTAATTCTTCTTTATTAAACTCCTGGCATAGAGCAAAATAAGTTTGGATCATTTATTACAAGCAAAACACCTTGCTGTACACTATGAAATGTAATTACAGTCACATGCCTGATCATACACGAGGTGGTTTTGAACTCGCGAGTGAAATTGCTGGCCATGTTGCTATAAAGATAACTTTTTACCTTTAAATAATGTTATAATATAAGGTAAAGATGTTGGAGAATGGTTGTAAAGACAATTTACAAAGCAATTTACAAGGAGCAGCCTTTTTTTTGTGCAGTATCATGCCATCTTTGACAAAAAATCTGCAACTCGCGTGTTGTTTTGGCATATTGCAGGGTTTTTGTCGCTACAACATGCCAAAACACAGGCAGGAAAAGCCTTGATTAATTTTCAAGCCACAAAATGTCGGTGTGCCAGCCTATAATAATCACAGAAATCACTGGTAGTGTCAGAATTTCACCTAGGGTTTTGAACCGGAGCCGAGCCAAGAACTACTGGTTAGTTAAGGTTAGGCTGGATGAAGAGCTGAGTGGCATGAGCTAGATGTCAGATGTTAGGGTTACTGNAATAACATAACAAATTCTATTATTTGTCATTGGAACTTTATAAGATCAAATTTGAAACTAGCTGGTTCAGGAGATATTCCACTGTCTGATGGCAGGGGAAAGACTCCATTGGGCTCTGGATGGTTCCTCACTCTGCTTCACCGCTTTCCCCGAGCATCACTGTACATTTTCTCTATGTACCTTTTCATGGCAGAAGTTTGGTTTAACACCAGCAGTCGCTGGGTACTTTCAAGAGAAGCAGTCATTTCACCCTGACTTGCTCCTCTGGGTAATTGATTTACTGCCGGTTATTTTTGACCTCAATAATTAAGTGGGAAGCATTAACTCTGCGAGTGCATCTGCCGGTAAGGGGAGCTATTTGCTAGCCTAGGGAGGCATGTCCTCACCAGGACCCATTTGTTTTCTCAAACAAAAGGACTTAACAGTTGGTATTCAGTTTGTCCCTGTTGTAACTCCCACATTACGCTCCAGTTTGTTTGTTTATAAACTGAATTTGCTAAAATTGAGGAAATTATGAATTATTTCCATGGATATTTTAGTGCATCTCTCTTTGACAGCAAGGTACTGTATTCCCTCTGTCCCTTAAAGAAAGAGGAGGTATTAAAGTTTGATTTTCATGCTGTGTTTTGGTAAGAAAGATATCCTTGTTTTTTCTGTCAAAATAGTGCAGCTTCCCATAGCGGGGCTGTGGGGGGGAGAGGTGGTGGTCTTCCTCTGCTTTCCATACTACATGCTCATCGCCCAATGCTGAACATCTATAGTAAAGGTTCTTTAGAACATAACATCAGCCCAGCTGTGCCATGATTTTCATGGGTTTATAAGTGGTTTAAAGTGTATGACGGGGGAAAGTCTGTTCTTATCAGAATTGCTTTTCCAAGAATTAACTTCTTCGCCTTTTCTAACTCTAAGCCGTCTAAGTTAGGAAGGTTTGTTGATGAAAACAGTGAAAACATGAAGAGAAAGCTGGAGAAACTGCATTCACTCAAGATGACACGTCAGGATTCATTTTCTAACTGTAAAGGCTCCAATTAATCCCCAATAAAATCCTGTTTGAACTTAGCATTTTCTTCCTAGAGCTCCACTTCTTCATGTATTGTATTAGCCCTGGTATGCTGTGTGTTTATGCCGGTATGTGCTTCGCTTGGTGTGTTACTCCACGTACACTGGCAATGTTTCATCTGAATGATTAGCTAATGCTCAGTCAGCTTTCTGAAGAGAGCTCATTTTACACATAATGTGCACTCTGCGATGCTCATGTTAGTTCCCTCAGTGCTCATCAGTGGGTTTACTCCTCTACAGCCAAAATGAATATTGCTCTCCTATTCCCGAAGTAAGAGAAACACAATTTTGGCTGAAAAAAAGGTGGTGTTGGTGGTGTGTTGCTCTGATTTAATAAGACAGATAGGGAAAGATTCATCCTCTTCTTACACATCCTCATTCACTTGGCAGGGAACCTGGTCTTTGCTCCAGCTGTGTTGAGGATGTCTTAAGCAGAAAGAATTCACCACACCTTGGAGATGACTTCTTCTAATTCCATGGCTTTGAACTGAAGGTGAAGGAGAAGGGAGATTTAGTTAGTCCCCTTTTCTTACTGCTTCCAAAGAACACTAATCAGTAACTCGACATGATTCATGTTAGTAAAACAGTTCAAGGAAGTGAGCAAACATCCCTAGTGTATAGGTGGAAGCATAGACTGTGAGATGTACTAAGCGAATTTCCACATGGTGGAGTTGGAAATCATATCCAGCTCTCTTATGCCTAAATCCTACTCCATGAGGCAACTCGCTTTTGGTCCTTCTGTAATTACTGATAGCCATCCTCAGCTTTCTTCTTCTTTCGTTGCCAGGACAATGTCACTTGGAAAATCTTTGTAACCTTGCATGCTTGGGCTTTTCTAGCACTGGGCGATGGATTTAAGCCAATCTTTGAATGAGATCTGCTTAGATAAAATCTCAAAGTCTTTACAATCAAAACAATGAAGTAAGAGGAAAGAAATAGCCAGCCTTGCCCAGTATATTCATTCCCTGTAACCCAGCCTCTGCAGAAACCAACCTCATCTGTGCTTTTCCTCAGGTCTTCAAGGAACTGATGGTTTTTCAAAGCACAAAAACCTACTTTATTTAACTTTTAAGGGTTTTCAGTGGTGCTGTGAAGTCACTCATATATTCTGAAAAGTACACCTCTATATCCCTGCCAGATCGCATTGTCTTAGTACGGCCAAAGCACAGCAGAACAGCACTACAGATCAATCCCAAGCCCACCATATCAGTGTGATAAGCCTCCAGGCTTCAGTAACTTATACTCCTCTCAATTGCGTGTGATGTTGTTAGAGGATTCATCAGTTAATGCTAATGAGTGCTTGCCTACACACTCTCATCTTCATAACTAACACAACAGCACTTGTCTCAAAGCATTACAGCAACATTACATCAGGCTACCTCACTAACTGCGATTTATTAGACTAGAAAACAAAGACAATGTGAAAATTAGTTAGAATGGATAATGAGAGGAGAAAAATTGTCATGGAAAAATGATGATCTCACATCTCTCCTTGAGAGAGGATGCAGTCACTCTGTCCAGATTAAGGTCCTCATGTATGTATTTATTTATGTTCAGAAATGCCATCTAGAGGTTGGATTTCATTATTATGTTAAAATTCTGTGTCAATTTACATGAATATTGGAGCAAGTGTCAGAGCTCTTTAAACTCCAAGTAAGGGCGAACTGACAAGCTGCATGCCCGTAAATTCAAATGTGGAGAAGAGCAACGTTAACTCAAATGGAACAGAGCAGGGACTGCAGTCTGAAAAAGTGCTTAACTGCTCTGATGGATCACTGCCCCCTTCTGCCTTGTTTTACATCAGGCTAGCACAATTGAACTGAACAGTAAAGACAGGACTTCGTATGACAGGCTGCCTTTGGCTTGAGTCAGCGTTGGCAGCTTAAATTAAGTAGTGGGATGATTTTTTAGCATTATGTTCCTGTGCTGCAATCAGATCTGGAAAGAATCTCTCAGAAGAAATACCTGAATCACTGGAGCCACTTTTTTACTCCCTGTCACTGCAGGAGAGACAGTAAGTGCTGTGGTACAGAAAGCTGCTCTCTGGGTAATCAGGTGCTTAAGGGACTCATGCTGAAAGCCCTGATTACCATTAGCATTCCTCACCAAAACCCTGCTTCTAACCAGCTTCCACCCATGGAAATTAATGTAATTGGGGTCAACCTCAGTTATCTTTTCAATAATTTTCATGTAGGGGCTCTGGACAAGAATTTCTTCCTGAGTCCTTTGTGAAAATAAAGGAGCACACCCAAGAAAATAGCAGGTTAGATGGCAGTTAATTCCCAAGGGGAAGCGTAAGGATTCCTATCAGCTTTCAAACAATGTGAGGGAGTTATAAACAGGAGGACTGGACTGAACAAACACACAGACAGGTAAAACTTTTCATTATATTATATTTTTTACTTAGAAAAAGCATGCACATTCGGAGAGTTCTACTGTTCCTTTACGATGGCTATGGAAATGGCATTGATAAACTCTAAGATCTACTGATAAATTCAGCAAAGCCTGATGTCTAAATGAGCATCCGCAGCAGTGGATCAAAGAGAGTAGGTAGATAGATCTGTTGCCAGCTGTCATCCTTCTGACCTGTCTTTTAGAGCAGTCTCTTTTGGAAGCAAAAGGATCAACAAACAAGAGAAACAAGGAACAGAGGGAAGCTGGAAGTTCCTTCCCTTATGGACTCTGTCCACCAATCACCTGTAGAGTCCAGACACTGACACAGGAGGTCTGCTAGGAAATCTAGCAAGAACTATGTTCAGATATTACAGACTTGAGGCTGCAACCCTGATTAGGTAGAAATCCATGTGCATTTTGCATTTTATTTCCCCCTGTACTGCCCAGCTCCCAGCAGTGGCATCTGGGCAGCAACCAGTCATGTAAAAACACCTTTTATATGTTAATCTGTGTAGAACGCCTGCAGAGACTTAGGAAAACCAAGATTTTGTAGAGATCCAGCAGACCCACTGCAGGACACTACCCTCTCTGAGTGGTGTGCCATTTATCCAGAAATCCCACCTACAGTAAAGAGCAAAGCGTCACCGAGTGCAATGAAAGGGCTGAGAAAGTCCCTTAGTAAATCTGCTGTGAAGACAGTAAGGGATACTCTGACCTGTGGAGCTCTGTACGGGGTGACAGAGCACTGGAACAGGCTGTCCAGAGAGGTGGGGGAGTTTCCTTCTTGGGAAACCTTTCCAAAACTACCTGGATCCTTTCCTGCGTGGCCTGTCATAGGTGACCCTGCTTTTGGTGGGAGAGGGGTTGGACTAGATGATCTCCAGAGATCCCTTCTAACCCCTAGCATTCTGTGATCTGTGTGATTTTAGGCAGTATATAAAATAAATCTGAGAATGTGTTTATGCATGAAGAAGATACGCGAGGGTGTAAGAGGATGGAAAACTTCCTACGCTGAGTCTCATCGCTCACTCGGAAAGATTAGACAACCTGTTTTTGTTCTTCCACCTGTTGTCACCAGGGTCAATATCTTTAGCCTGTTGTTTTAAGGTGGGAACTGTTTCACAGACGTTATGCACTCTGAGTGGAAACTTATAATCTCTAAAAATTAGAGATTTTAAACAAAATCCAAATAGAAATTGGAATCACTGCAGTGCTGACGACTGAAGTTGCTCAACTGGTAGATGCTGCTGTGTTAAGTTCCTATCATAATCTGGTTTCAATCTGTGATTGTGTGAGGGGGGTTTCCCTGCTTTCCAAAGATTCCAGTTGGCCAATGGAAGAAGTGTTGTCCTTCAGCTGCTATGCTGCCAGGTTCTCATGTACTGAAGGTCTATGATTTCAGTGGTGCTGCGAACTTCATCACTTCTGAAAGCATTTCTGCACATGCTGGACTGTAAAGTGACACTTGCCAGGTGGTTTCTGTGCTCAAGTAGATTTGCTCTGCCTGTTGTAACTTTCCCTAACGGAAAATGCTGTTGGTCCTGCGCTTGGGTCTCCCTCTTTCTTTCACCATGGACATTTTGCAGTATCCCCTTTCGAGTAGAATGAGCCGTTGCCACCAACGGTGGTGGCAGCCCAGGAGCACGCATTTTCTTCAGGCTATTTGGAGATTACCCCTAACCACAGTGCTCTGGGTGAGGCAGAGCAGACATTCACGTTGGGTTTTATTGCTTGTAGTTTCAGATAAGAAACTCTCAATGTTTTCAGTCACGCTGTCTCTGATTTTTTGGGTGATTCTCTTCACTTTAAATAAATGAAGTATTCTGCCACGTGTAAGTTGATGGAAAAACATGGAAAGGAAATGAATTATTTGCAGGCATACTTGGAGTCTTAAAAAAATTAGAGTTAAGGTTGTTTAAGATGTTTTCAATGTGCCACAGGTCCCTAGAAATATTCTTTCACAGAACTTTTAAAAGTTTAATAGGATAATAGGATTCACACTCTTCAGGCTGAAAACTTTGAGAAGCTTATTCAGCTGGTTTATGTAGCTAGAGCAGGGGCCCGGCATGTAATTGAATAAGCAATTGCTTAATTATTTCCTAATCTTGCAGTATCATTTGTACTTATGAATGCTGAACCGTTTGGCAGATGCTCATTTCAGATGGTAAAGCAGTGTTCCACTACGAGGACCAAAAAGGGCTTTGCAGTCCTCATCTGCATTTCACTTCTGAGGGAAGTACTGTAAATTTTATGCCTATTTTCTCTTTTCGATAATACAGAAGTACAGTGCTTGTTTGAAAGCCGAATTTTTATGGCTTCTGCTTAATAGTAGGCTACCTCACACCAGACCCTTTCCTGAGGGAAGGCTGCCTGAGTGTCCAGACCCAGTTTCCGCAGCATTTTCACTAGCTCCCGAGGAACATGGCACACATGCCCAGCTACAGAGGCTTGTCCATGACTGCCTGGCTATGAAGCAGCGTAGAAGCACAGTCAACTTTGTTTGCTTTCTCTCTTGTGAACACATGGCTGGGAAGGAGAGATGTCTGTGCATGCAAAACTTGGCCCTTCCTACTTCTAATATGCAGTTTCAAGCTCTTGGGTTGTGCTTTTGGCTTGGGTTTTTGCTTGTTTGTTTGGATTCTTTCTACTGAAGTAAATGGAGCATCTGTAAAGAGCAGATACATTTAGGAAAACCACAATCAAATGGAAGAAAATCACAATAATTACAAAGACTGAGGAAAAGTCAAAGATAGAGTTGGTTAAAGTCCTCACCCAAACACTCTGTAGTTTTCCTGCGGTGCGTCACTGCTACTCAGACTTACCCAAGGCACTGCCAGTCCTGTTTCCTTGCCTTTCCCCGTGTCTGTCTTTTTTTAGAAGTCCCAACTGCACAGCTGCATGAAGAAATAGAACACAGAAAGGCTTGAAGACTTCATATTAAACACAAGGTTCTTTAGAGCCTCTCTTAGGCTGAGAGCTTAAAGTCTCTACTTTTTTCCTCCCATTTGTCCCAATTTTTAGGATCTATGTAATTTTGTGAATTTAACATGTTCTTTGAGAAGGAAAGAGGCAAGCATGACTCACGGAGAAACTGCAGCTCCTGCTGACACAGGTGATGTGACTGGAGGAACACAGAGGTTACCCAGCAGATAGCAGAAAGAGACCGACTTAAGAACACTCAGCCTTGCCATGGGATTTTGCTTAGGATCAAAGTGGTTAGTGCTTGCACAACAAGCTCCTCACAAGATAGCATTGCTTTCACATGTCCTTTATCCAACATCATTGAAAAGGGAATACACTGGCGATCTAACTGAAAGAAGAATCTGTGTGGGTGTTCACTGAGATAAGAAAAATGTAATCAAATATTATGTTTCTGATCATACCAAGCACATATCGGAAATTCATTGGTGATATAAATCATCTCGTGTAGTGACATGTGGACATTATGGGTGAGACCTGGACAGGCTGGGGAGCTGGGCAGAGAGAAATGGACTGAGGGACAACAAGGGTCAGGGTGGAGTCTGGCATCTGGGCAAGAACAACCCCAGGGACCAGTACAGACTGGGGACTGACCTGTTGGAGAGCAGTGTAGGAGAAAGGGAGCTGGGGATCCAAGTGGCCAGCAGAGTGACTCTGAGCCAGCAATGTGATCTTGTGGCCAAGAGTGCCAACAGCATCCTGGCGATGGTCAGAGGGGGATGGTTAGCAGATCGAGAGAGGTTCTCCCCTTCTACTCTGCACT
>VZRI01009693.1:72063-90661 GCA_013397515.1 Upupa epops
CTTGGTCTAGGTGATCCTGCTTTGGCAGGGGGATTGGTCTAGATGATCTTTTGAGGTCCCTTCTGGTACCTAATGATTCTATGATTCTAAGAAAAGAAGCAATTCAGAGATTTCTACAAGGAACTGGAATTGGGATTAATAGAGACACTCCTAAGCACATTTAAATCTCCAAGTGTTTTCTATCCTGAACCAGTCCAAATAATAATAACTACCACAGTAACTAATCACTCCCTTGGTAAGATCTGTATAAGAGGAAAGTAATGGATGGGACCCATCACATCCCTCCAGAAACATAAGGAGACAGATGCTGGGAAAGAGAAGAAAACACAACATAGAAGTCAGACCAAAGACAGAGCAAGCAAGGAGTTAAAAGTGAAAACCAGACTCCCCTCCTATCGCATCACTGATATGGAAATGGGCAGGGATGCTACTGGAGTGTTGGCTGGCTCTCTGTTGGGAAGGCTGTGTCCTTTCCACCTTATGTTCCCTGGAAAAACCTCTAGTGTTTGCTCCAGAGGGCTTTACAAATGTCTGGAATGCCGTTAGTGCTGAAAGAGTTGTCTTTGGTCCAATGCACCACAAAGTCCCTGGGGGTTTTGTATTGTTTTATATTAAAAAAAGACAAAACCAAGAAACAACTCAACCCCCCAATAATAGGATTAGGAAACAAACCCAAATAGGTTTGTAGTAGCGGACTGGCTGTGAAGCTTTCCTGCACGCAGATTGTTGTGATATATTTTTGGAATACAGCTCTAAGCTCTCGACATATTCATGAATGGTCAGTAAAATTGACTTTCCCTTTATTACAGGACACAAAATCCCAAAACTCTCTGATCTTTCACTTTCTACCTTGGTTTAAAAGGCTCGCTGGCTCCTCCAGCCTTTTAAAGGAGTCCAACCGCAGCGTGCCAAGCTCTTTCCATGTAATGTAACTATAACCTTATGTTGAGTTGACTACAAATGAATACAAATCTCTGGCAGATGCTCTCTCAAAGTCCGACTACCACTGGAGGTTTTTTCATCCCGTGCAGCATTCCAAGTGATTTTTTTTTTGCACATGCAACTTGAACTCTTGGCAGTTGGGAAAAAATGCGTCTGTTTGCCTGCTGTACATCTCAAACGATGTACAGTACTTGGTTCTTAAGTACTTGGTTCGCAGGCTTTTTGCATCCAAAGCAGAGTGACCTGCAAATGAGGTGTTCTGCTTCCCTAGTGTCTTCCTGTTGTTCAAGCAAATGCTAAAGGTTTGAAGAGAATTCTTTTCAAAGTAGGGAAACTCCTGCATTCTGCCTAACGTTCCTGCATCCCAATCCAATATCTTCGAGGCACAAGTTGGATCAGCAGACACACAAATCCAAACTAATGAATAAATAAATAAATAAACCCCACAAAAGTCTCTCAGCGCTATTTAGAGTTACCAGGCCAACGTATGGAAGAGCTACGTGTGTTTGCAAACTAAAAGAGATGAAAGATAAAAGCATATACTACAACTCGAATGACTTGACTTGGATCAGAATTCCAAACAAACAGGTTGGTGGTTGACGGATGTAAACTAGTGTGTAATCACACACCTGCACCAAACAACATCGTTTGACATTAAACTCTGATTTTTGTGAACATAATTTAAAACTCTTCCAGCTCTTGTTATCATCTTTGTGCTGACGGCAGCTCTGCAGAGCAGTACTTAATTCTGACTCCAGCACGGTTCTCGCGCATCGCTTTGCGACGGTGGTATTGGCTACACTCTGCTTCTGGATCCTGCTTAAGTGATTGTCATAGGCATTGAAAGGTCCTTACCATGAAAATGACAGTATTTATCTAAAGGCATTTGTAAAGAGGGTCTACATCAGTTTGGGTTGCATTTTAAGTATGGTTGTAGTAGTGTTGAAGTTTCTCCTGAGCCTGATATAAAGACAGTGGTAAGAACCTGGAACCTGCGATGTGATTCATGTTCTACCCGTTACTCTTCCGAACCAGACACGGTTTCAGTAACTCTAAGTAATTCTTGCTCTTCTAAAATGCTCTCTTGTTTCAGACCTCCAGTTTGTGACGACCCACTTCCCAAGATGTCTTTGCACTGAATGATGACTGTATGACTGTGCTCCTGAGTCTTTATTCTTTGCTTCATGACATGTTTAATAATACAGAGCTACTACGTGAGATGAAAGTTCTTCTATGGGACTAAGATAAGTGATCACCAGCTCAGACTAAGTAATTTCTTTGTGACCTTAGGCAGGACACTTGTGTTCCCTACAGCTAACATCCTTATCTGTAAAATGTGAATTGTACCACTTCATTTATTGTCTGGAAAGAAGCAACAATAAAGGATTTTGCTTCTAGCCGTTTGATAATGCACACCTGGCAGGCACTACAGCCCACGAGGAAAGAAATAAATGAGGACTACGTAGGACTAAGCCATTCCTCTTTATGCTCAAGCGTTTTATAACTAGACACGTGTTTCAACCTTTGAGTACTTGTGTAGAGATTTGGGAGTGTGCTATTTATTACTTTGAGACAACCAAACAGAGCGGGGTTTTTTCTGTTTGTTACTGAGCAGGAAGAAAAAGAGATAAATTTTTGAGGGCATTGTGCTCAATTTACTGAGAACTGAGTCCCTAAAGTCTGGGAAAATCTGTCTTTCAAGATGTCCTTTAATAATTTAAATAACATTTGTAAACAAAAATAAAAATAAAAATGAAAAATATAATTTAATAAATAAAATTTAAATTACTAATTTGAATAATTTAATAAAACTTCACATGAAACTACTGTGAAGTCATGGGAAACAGGCACACCAGAGAGACATGGGAGGGTCTGTGCAGATCCTCCCCTCCATAGTCTGTTGTGGCAGAGCGTTCAAACAGCTGACATGGTGGTTAACCATCCAAACAGGTACAATCTCAACACTGGTAAGTGTATGCCAACCCTTGGAGAGAAAGGGAGCGAGGGAGGAGGGAATAACAGAAGACACATTTTGATCACCCGTGTCTATTCCCAATCTCATTCAGCTTCCTGAAGATGAAATATTTTAACAATAATTAAAAAAAAATGAAGATAACTGCCCGTGCTCCAGCGTTTTCTAAGGAAATCAGTTCCCCTATCATTGGTAGGAAATCTGAGAGTCCACCAGAGATGAGAAAGCCACACAATGCCATTGTCAAATAGATTTGGTATCCCCAGTTAGGCACTAAATTTCCTTTAATAAACGTTTAAGCTTGGAAAAGTTCTATACTGCTAAAACCCCGCGATTCCAAAGTAATTTTACATGAAAGGAAGTATCTCTGGGAGTTAAATGCTCACCATACAACTGATGTTGTGAAAGAAGTGAAGCTCATGACTATCACGCCTAATTAGTGCATCGTTTCAAGCCATCATTATTAAGGCTAACATCTTGTAGTGCTGGTGAACTGTCACACTGCTAATTAGCAAGAGTACATAACTCTTTTCTCATAGCATCCTCTGATCTTTCTTTGTCACTGAGCATCAGTACAGAGGATAGGACCCTATTTTCAGGGGTCTTATTGCCTCGTAGCCTCACAACTCCACTAGCTAATAGAAAAAATGGGTGTGAGGAACACAATTTCCCCTCAGAACTGCCAATCTTCTAGCACTTGTATAAAGACTGTGGCGAAAGGTGAGATTCTAATATGCAAGCCAGCTACAAAAGAAGCTAATATACTGGTGTGTTCTCCACCTATTGTCTCCAGTATTGGTGAGATAAGGCAAGGGAGGGAAGGCTGCTACAACCCAGCCTAAGAGCAGGGATATTTTTCTTCTGTGATACAGACCAGTCATGTGTAAGACGGTTCAAACTGAGGCAGCATAAGATCAGTAATAAAAAAGCTCACAGAAATCTTCCAGTCTGTATGTCACAGGCTCATCAGTATGCTCAGGGCATCGTTACTCTGTCAGCTTTATAAAGGAAGGCAGAAGAAGCAAAGCCTGCCTTTCTAGTGAACCCTACATTATGCTTTCTGCTATACAAAGCAGGCTAAATCTAATGACTAGAGCCCTCTCACAACCTGCAGACCATTCTCCACCTGCAAGCTATGATGAATGTAGAAAGTATTCTGGGAAAAAAGAAAGGCAGCCCAGAGAAGGATGCAAGAGCTGCTGTAGCTGCTAACTCTCTTTCAGATGCCCCCTTTTTGAGCAGTAGCCCCTCACAGTCATGAGAGTGCACAAATACTTGTCATAAAGCACTCCCTTTAGATAGCAGGAATGCCATCACCAGCACCTTTCATGAAGTGATTTCAGACAGTCAACATTAACTTACAGCATGACTGAATGTCAATACATCAAACTGTGCCCACTTTTAGCTGAGTTTTGTTCTTGAAGACACAAGCAACCTGATAGCAGAAATCCCACGTTTCTTTATCTAAAACAAAGTTTGCAGACCTAGAAGTCATTTTCCCACTGTAGCACGTAAAAAAAACCCCAACCCAACAATTATCAATCACAAATGTGCAAAGGACATGAGAAAGGTCAGAGGAAAAGCTCCAATTTCTCTAATTTGGACTGCACAGGACCCCAGAAAGCATATTGAATATCACTGCAGCCAAACGGAGAAACATCACCCCACCGTTGCTTTGCAGGGCATCACATGGCAATAATGGGGCAGAACAAGGGCTCACTTGTCTTTCTCTGGGTTTCGTGTAAACTGAAACCCCCAAGTGAAGGCCAATTTATAAAGTAAAACAAAAAGAGTTGAACTTTAAATGCTGCTATTCTATGTTATATGTTATGTGCTGGTTAATTAAAGGCCTTCTTATCTTTCTCTGCCTTTGTTTTCTCTTACAACCAAAGTGCAGGGAGGAGAATGAGAGACTTCAATCGCTTGCATCAGAGTCTCACCTGTGTAGGTGATACCTTGTGAACCAGCGGTTCGGAATGGCAAACATAAATCCTTGCAGTGAATTACTTATATTATGATTAAGTTATGATTAAACTTGGCATCCAGTCATAATAGAAGATACAAAATGTTGCCTGTAATTATACCTCTGGAGATTTTCTTTTAAAGGAAAAACTAAGATCTGAGCTGGCCTTATTTTATAACTGCACTGCACTGAACTGCACTGGAAAGCACAACATGGTGTGGTCTGGGAGTGCTGCATAGACTGGTGTAGTCTGTCCTAAGCAGTCACAGTATCACAGCATCACAGTACTGATGAGGCTGGAAAGGACCTTAAAGATCAGCCAGTCCAAACTAAAACCAACCCAGTAACCCTAACATCTGCCATCTAGCTCATGCCACTCAGCACTGCATCCAGCCTAACCTTGAACCCCTCCAGGGATGGTGAACCAACCACCTCCATGGGCAGCCCGTTCCAGAACCGGATCACTCTGTCAGTGAAAAACCTTTTCCTAATGTCAAGCCTAAACCTCCCCCAATGGATGGAGCTGAAGACTGTGACCCCTTGTCCTGTTTCCAGTGTCCAGGGAGAAAAGACCGACTCTCGACTGACTCCAACCCCCTTTTAGGTGGTTCAGTACAGAATTAATTAAAGCAGTTGTATTATTGTTCTTATTCTTCAAATTCAAATGGAGCAGGAAAAGAATAACATTAAAACTTCTAAATCACTTACTAGGAGATTTGCAGACATTGATGATCTCAAGCATCTTCCCCAGCCTGCATGGTTCTATGATTTATAATTTAATGCATTCAGTTAGTAAGATCAATACTAGTTTTATGTTAACTAAGGCAGAGGTTATAACATTAAGCTGCCTGAATTAGGTTCTCTCCCAATAAAGTTACTCTTTATCAGAGAAAATATAGGAGAAAGGAATGAGTTCACATGTTGATATGCTCAGCTATATACATATGGGAGGCACCTGTGGCTGCTCCAGGAGTGCTTTTACTAGGGATATGGAAGATTCAAATGGATTTTGGCTTTCTCAGTCTATTCCTGTGCTGGACTTAAGTTGAACACAGCAGAGAGGCAAGCCCGAAGCATATCAGAGAGCGACATTTCTGTTCACGTAGAACACTGAGTCTATAAAATATTCATAAAACCTCTGCAAATTGAATTGGCCTTTCAAGTCCTAAAAATAGACATCAAAGTCACCCGATAAATGAGGAGGTCCCTCTACTAGATGTGATAGAAAGCAGAAGGATTTCTTTTAAATATTTGATTAATGAAAAGTAAATTGGGCTTCTTCTGATACAACAAGTCTGGGGTTGCATACGTTATGAAACAGTAAGATAATGGGGTGGCGTTAGTTGCTCAATTTCTTACTACCTCACCTAATGAACACCTTTGATCTTCTCTGATTCCTCCATGCTTGGGGTTTTTTTCTCCATCAGTGTGAAAGGAGGCACGGTCCTTTACTTTTCCTGTGAAGCAGTTTACATAATGTGAAGTGACTGTGTGTGGAGAACAGTGTGCCACTCTGCTTTCACCAGCAAGGAAGAAAGGGAATGGTTCGATAAAAGCAGGCACATCATGAAGAAACTTACAAAATGAGGTATTTGTAGGATTTTTTTCTCCTGCCAGTCAGGATTTAAACAAGGGAATGGTCCAACATTTGGCAGATAATGATGCTTTCCAAGAGAAAACAGGACAGAGTGAAAAAGAGTTGTTCAGAGGTTTTAGCTTTTCCATGCAACTGGCAGTGGAAAATACAATTATCTGAGGAAAAAGGAGAAATTCCCCCCAAGAATTATTGTTCCACAGATAAAAGCCATGGTCACCTCAACAGTTCATGAGTTACATTTCTACGTCAGGTTTCAGACACCTACCTGCCCGTTGCTGCCTTTGGTGCCCAGATGCCAGCCAGCAATTCTGAAGGACACCAGCCAGTGTACAAGCTCAGTGTAGGAGAACTCTCTATGTCTGTGTCTGGATCTTGTGTGGGGTTTTGCTGGCATGTGGGTGGGGAAATGTCCCGTTGCCTTTCTTCCCCCAGTTCCATAGAAGTTGTTTCATTGCTGCAGGTTTGTGGTTTTCTTAAACCCTTCCTCTGTGTCTGATGCTTGAGCTAGAAGTTCTTGGTTCAAATATAGTCAGAGCCTCTAACCCTTGACATGAATGGAGAGCCAGGTGGAGCACTCAGGATCCAAACAAGGACCCCCAAGGATAGGATGGGATGGTTCCCAATATAACCCATCACACTTGGAAGCATTGGTGTGGCATATTAGAACAGAATGCTCTAATCCTGATCTAATGGCTCCCGAATTTGAAGGCCCCTCTTCTTTAATAGGACTGTTTACCTCAAGTCTGGCTGGATAGAATTTTCACAGGATTTATTATTAGACCTAATTCCTCCAGGAAAAAGGAGAATTATTTTGCAGAGATTTAATTACAGAAGTGTATGTATTTAGCACAGTGTGGGTATAGGTGAACGATTCTGTTAGAACAAAGCCTAGGTTTAAAAAACCAATCCTTAGTCACAAATAGGTATGACTGGCTTGGCAGATTCTAGAAAACAAGAGATCCTGCACGGGATTATATACGACTGGACTCTTGCTGTGCTTGTGCCCCAGTGGAACGATATAAGAACCAAAACAAGTCTTGGCTCTAACCTGCTTAAAGACATTATTCTGAAGGATGCAGTGTTCAGGAAATGAATTCAAAGCCTTTTCAGCCTCTAAACAGGCTGATTTTTCAAACCAGAAGAAAGTTTAAGTTGTCTCCCTGCAACACTTTGACCTGTGATTCCAGGTGTCCAGACACTTGAAGGCAGTCAGTGTACTTTGTCTTCCTGCAGATCGTAGTGCCCAGCCACTCCAGGCACTGTCTGCACCTCGGTCAGTGACAGAGTGTTTGCTCCCACACAGTTTTATTTGTCTGAGAGTGGGAATGAAAAAGAAAACTTTGTCTTAGGAAGCTGTGTACCAGCTATAGAGTGTTTTGTTTCCTGCAGGGACAGAAAATAGACAGAGCTGAAGAGGCCGTGAATTGCACACCCATTGCTCTGCAAAATACCCGACGTGCTGCCTCTTAATGATGGATGTGAGTGGAATATAACCATGTGAGTGCAATAGAACCACTGTGTAATGCTTTCCTGTCCTGATAGGATGCACAGCAACGTGGCAAAATCACATGCAATGAGGACTGCAAAAACCCAGCTATTTGGGTCTTCTGAAGAACATAAACTTTGTAGAAGGCAGAGTTGGCATTGACTGTATTTCCTCCTTTGTTTTTCTTGCTGAGATCATTCACTCGATTCATCCAGCTTTCTAAAGCATTTCTTCTCTCTTTCAACACTTTTATTGATTCTACTTGTAATGACCAAAAGACACTTCTACATTATTTTCCCATAATTAAGGCTTTCTTTCCCCAAATGTATTATTATTATGCTACGTACAAGAGCACCAGATGTAAGAATCAAAAAGAGAAGCAGTTTGCAGAAGGAAAGCTAGCAAGCCTGGGCCTTTATCCAGGGAAACGTCTGCCTCCAGATATTCTGAAAACCTGCTACAGAACAGAATTGCTTTTTCACTTATTAGCTCCCATGGATCGTGGTTTAAATGCCTGTGCGATTCATCAAATTCTCTGAGACATTTAATTATAGGCTCATTAATGCTGTGGGTATTTCTCCTTGCACTCTGAGAAGGTGAGTTTGCAGGAGCAGACCGGTGGGAGCAGTTCTCTTAGAATCACAGAATCACGAGGGGTTGGAAGGGACCTTGAAAGATGATCCAGTCCAATCCCACTGCCACAGCAGGATCACCCAGACCAAGTCCAGTCTCTAGAGAAGGAGACTCCACAAACCCCCCCACAAAACCCCAGGCAGCCCCCTCCAGTGCCCCATCACCCTCCCTGGGAAGATGTTATAGAATCAGTCAGGGTTGGAAGGGACCACAGGATCATCCATCATCCTGGCCCAGGCAGGGACACCCCACCCTAGAGCAGGCTGGCCAGAGCCTCATCCAGCCTGGCCTTAAACACCTCCAGGGGTGGAGCCCCAACCACCTCCCTGGGCAATCCAGTCCAGGCTCTCCCCACTCTCCTGGTGAAGAACTTCCTCCTCACATCAAGTCTCAGTCTCCTCATCTCCAGATCTACTCCATTCCCTCTAGTGCTGTCACTCCCTGGGATCCTAAAAAGCCCCTCCAAACCTTTTTTGTAGCCCCCTTCAGATATTGGAGGCCACAGTAAGGTCACCTCAGAGCCTTCTCTTCTCCAGACTGAACAGCCCCAACTCAGTCTGGCCTCATAGGAGAGGAGCTCCAGCCCTCTGATCATCCTCGTGGCCCTTCTCTGGACTCACTGCAGCATGTCCACATCCCTGTAATAAGGGCTCCAGAACTGGATGCAGTACTTCAGGTGGGAGTAATCCACCAGAGTGGAGTAGAGGAGGAGAATCACCTCCCTCAACCTGCTGGCCACACTTCTACAGGCACAATAGGAGAGCACCTGCAAGAGTTGCCCAGGCTGAGCCAGGTACTCACTCAGCCTTGTTCCTCTGTGAAAAACTGCAGGACCAGCACAGCTTCTCACTCCAGCAGTAGCACTGGTTTCAAAGTCCATTCATTAAGAGCAAATAAGAGACACTGCAAAAGCCTTGCTCTGCTGCTGAATAGCTCCTGCTGACCAGCAGAACTGAGGACAGTAATCAGTTATGGTTTCTCTGTTGTTCTCAGGATGCCTTTCCTCTTTGAGGTACTCATCCAGTCCTTTCATTACTGTGGCATCTGAGCATCTCATTGTCTTTAATCTCTCAGCAGCTTCAAAGCTGTAGCCAGAGCTGCAGCTGCAGATGCCCGTGGTACACGGACATCGTCAAAGAGGATGAATGTAGGTGCTGACATCCCTGAGCTCAGCATGAGCTTACTCAGCCACTTTCTTGCTTAAGCATAGCACTCCATGTTGCTGTGCTTTGACTGTGATGGGTACTGAGTGCTGTTCCAGTACACACGGCCCTTCTGCTCACCACAGACACCCTCCTGACCAGTTTGTGCAGGTGGATGTGTCATGTTAACCACGAGCCCTGCGTCCGCACTGTACTACCCACGGCAGTGCTACAGAACATTCAGAAGAGAGCGTCCCAAGAGCTGACCTTTCTCAGGGTCAGTTCTCTTCTCTTCTGCTTCCCTCTTCTGCAATCTTCCCTTTTAGCCAGCATATGATGAAGACTCTGCCCATCCTGCCTGCAGTACCAGTCTGTGCGCTCCTGCATCCAGCCCCCCATGTCTGGTTCCTGCTGCTGCTGACTCCAGCCTGGGTCTTGCCCAGCATCTGCATCAGTGTAATTGCTAGCAGGGGGTTGAGTTTAGTAATGGTTTTCTAGATATTTCATATTGTCATTCAAACCGTTGTAGGGCTCTTTTTCTAGCACATAGATCTCTCTCCTCTCCCTTTTTTGGGGGAGGAGGAGCTGGTAGAGATCATCTGTCACTCATTTCCTGGCCAGCCCAGCCTCAAACAATGACATCTTATCTGCCTACACATATTCTTAGCTTGTTCTTTGTGCTAAGACAATGCTCCCTTCAGTGCAGACTATGGCACTGAATCTTTCCTACGAAGGCTGATAAAACACAAGGAGCATTATTTGTATTTACTTATAACGTTGAATTATCCAGGGTGACACAACGACTTCTATAAAGTATTACCCATTAAAGATAATTACTAAAGTGAACATCACATCTAATTTTTGTTTCACATGTAAATACATTTCAGCCCATCTATCTAAACCTCTTCAGTACATCCATCACTACAGAGGTGGGCTGCTGCCAATGAATCACAAGCTACAGCAGCAGCTAATAAATGGTGGGCTAATTAAGGGCTCCAGCAGAAAGCTGTAACCATCCTTTTTCCAGACTTCACTCTGGAAAAGTGATAGAGAAAGAAAAGCCTTTTAAAAGTTTGTATGTAATGTCACACTAAATGAACCATAAAGAGACAATATAGAAAATACATAGCTTGGAATTTATGGGAAGGCTTTATTGAAGAGCACATTTAAGAGTCTGGATTTTAACGGGAGCCAAGGGACATTTATAAACAGCTTTAGCAGCAAGGTCATCTTCATAAATGTAAAGCAAGAAAACCAGGTCCCAAACATCACAGTTAGGAACATGGAGTGCTGTGATCAGTTCTGGGCCCCTCAGTTCAGGAAGGATGGCAAGGGGCTGGAATGAGGCCAGAGAAGGGCAACTGGAATGGGAAAGGGGCTGGAAGGTCAGCCCTGCGAGGAGAGGCTGACGGAGCTGGGTCTGTTTAGCCTGGAAAAGAGGAGACTCAGGGGTGACCTTATCTCTGTCTCTAACTACCTAAAAGGGGGTTGGAGTCAGGTGGGGGTCAGTCTTTTCTCCCTGGATACTGGAGACAGGACAAGGGGTCACAGTCTTCAGCTCCATCGGGGGAGGTTTAGACCTTGCGGTGTCACTATCACTCGTAACTACCAACTCTGTAATTATTGTAATAACAGTCTCAATCACCTTGTAAAGTCTCCATCACTTAATAACTGAGTCCTGCTCCAAGTCAATCTCTCAACCTCTGTCTCTCCAGCAACAACTCTTGGACTGCCAAATCATCACCATGTCAGAATGTTGACGTGTGACAACACGCCTCTGCCGCCTCTGCTGCAGGTACACCTGGACCTTCAGCAAACAGCCACGCTCACCAGGCTGAGAGGTAGCGATAACGGTTCTGCTATCCAGCCTTGAGATAGGGTTTTGAAAGCCACCCAGTGGCTGAATATCCAGGGACACAAGGACGGACAAACCGACCTTACGTTGGCAGCAGGAAATAATAAATATTAATCTTTACAGTTCCTGGATAAATTTGCAGTTGTTTCTTTCTCCATAAACCTAACTGTGCGACTTTTTGGCTAAGAGGCTCCTGGTCTCTGCTGCAGGACAACAACTGTTTTATTAGCAAGAAGTCTTTGTGGCAGCCAGTGCAGCTGCAGGCTGAGCTGTTCCGAGCGTTGGAAAAGCATTCTGTGTTTCAGAGGTACAGAAGGGCTTTCTCGATTAAAGGCGATACAGTGCCAGACTCTGCTAGAGAGCAGGGGTCCCCTCTGTCTGTTCCTGCCTCCTGTTACTGCTCAGGTAAGGATGTTCTCATCAGCAGCTCTAGAATTTCTTGGGGCAGGAGTCCACATTCTTGACTGGAGAAGAGTGGGTTTTCAGCACTTAACTTTCCTCAATATTTGTGCTGTGGGTGTCAGCATTTATTTTCCTCAACGAGCAGAAAGAAATGGAAAGAACACTTTGCTGCTCCTCTGTTTGTATAAGTGATTTTCCTGTTGCTTTCATTCGTTGGCCACTGAGTTGGAAAAGTCAATTCTGGAATTTGGCAACTTGATATCTGTTGAAATTAGCAGCAAAACTTCCATTCAGCTTAGCAGAGGGCAGACTTCACTCAAGAAAGTCTTCCTCCTTCACAGCACTGTACAGTTCCCATTCTGGGAAGAATTAACTATCATGTTAATGATAGTTAAACCTCCTCGGGGGAGGTTTAGACTTGACATTAGGAAAAGGTTTTACACTGACAGAGTGATCCGGGTTTGGAAGGGACTGCCCATGGAGGTGGTCGAGTCACCATCCCTGGAGGTGTTCAAGGTCAGGCTGGATGAAGTGCTGAGTGGCATGAGCTAGATGGCAGATGTTAGGGTCACTGGGTTGGTTTTAGGTTGGACTGGATGATCTTTAAGGTCTTTTCCAGCCTCATCAGTACTGTGAGACTGTGAAATAAGGAGCAGAAGGAGCGATATGTGAAACCTGTGACATTCATACTAAGACAGAGAAAGAGGGCAGTGATTTCCTTTTGTAAGTAATCTACTGATTACTTACACTGATTACAAGCTTTACTGGGCTTGCTATTCCACACAGAGGATCTGCTCAGGTCTGGTACAAATGCAAACTTAATAGTGAAATACTTAGGACCAGGTGAGAGTGAGGACATCTCTAGCTTACACATCTTCCACAGCCTGCCCTTATCCTAACAATTCCTCACAAGTGGAGAAACAGAAACGAAGGCAAAACCCCTTAAATTCCAATTAATTTCAATTTTATCACAGTCTTTGATGTTAAATCTGGAATAATCTCCATTTTCCTCACACTGACTTCACTTGTAGTAATTTCTTCTCCCTGCTTTTTGTTTACCAGATGCAGGCAGGGAGTTACAGTAAAACAAAACCAGAGCTGTCTTTCCACCCCTCGCGCATGCACACTTCTTCATGTGGTTTTATTTTTAAACCTTTCGCCCATAAAGATTAACTTACTTTAGGGCTTACTTCAAGGAAGTTCCCAACAAGGTCCCATATGTGATCGCTTAACCCACAACAGCTGATGCCTGTAAATCAGCAACAGACCCAGCAGCAGTGTCTGACTGCGCTAGGCTGGTGGGGTTTGCCTGTTTCTAGTGCAGTCGGTTCACTAATGAGGCGCTGGCAGGAGGCACAATGCCCCTGGCCCTCATTAAACAGCATGGGCTGGGCAGAGGGGATGGAACAGCTCTCTGCTGCAGAGTCAGGGGTCTGGCATCGCAGGCAGACGGTGTGTTCTGGAGCCAGGTTTCCTTCTTGTTGCTGTCTGTCTAGGTAGGGCATACGGCTGCAGTGACACTTCAATGACAGAGGGTTTAACTCAGCAGTGGCTTGTCATTGTTCTTCACACTGAGGAGGCTTCCCCTGAACTGCTTCCTCACCTGTTCTTATTTTACTCAGCTGTCATTTTCATGGCTAGCTCAGACCTGCTGGCAGAAGAAGTGCTTATGAAAGTAAAACTCCAGTGCTGAGTCCAAAAGTCCATTGAGGCTGCAGATTATGTTGCTTAGAGACTCATCTTCACTCTGGATAAGGGAAAGAGAGGAAACAACGATCTGGCGAGTCCTCTTTCAGCCCACAGGTGTGAAACTTCTGCTGCTGTAAAAACTAAAACCTGAGACTGTGCAAAGACCTCATCTTTTATTTAGAAGGGAAAGAGCTACCTGCAGGAGCACTTCACCTGTGACAGACAGCAGTGCTTCAAGCTCAGTAAAGCCAAGCCATGAGTGCTTCACTCCGTGCTGGAAACTGGCTGTGCAGAGCCTGCTGCCTCTGCAGTGCTGCATGCAGGATGCAGCATTAGGTTTACACTCCTCCTGGACTGGTTCAGAACTGTCAGTAGAAGAGTCCTTCTCCAGTCAGACTTTAAGTCAACTGCACACAAAGCTGCAGAAGCATCGGGGAAACAGGAAAGACTTAGTCTCATAACCTCAGATTTTCATTAGAAAGCACTGAAAGCTGCTTTAAGTTACTCTAAGTAGGGGCTTTACTACCTAATAGAGCATTACACGTTTCCAAGTCGCTGTAAGCACAGCTAGAGGTGCAGTGTCAGCTGCTCTGCTTGCATGACTACAGTCGGTGTCAGGAGACTGCCCGGTTCATGCAGCGGGATGCCGTTAGTCAGCCTGCTGCAGGTGGTGAACGAAAACGCCCTGCTGCTTAGCTCTTGCAGCATTTGTATTAAGTGATAGATGAGAACTGCTCTTCTAAATTAGTCATGGGCTTTAATAATCTTGACAGAAATATTCAGGTCAGGAGCAAGCAACAAGGAATGAGAGAGCTATTTTGGCTCTCCTGCATCTGTGCAGAAATGGGCTCAGTAATGCTGGTATCAGCCAGCTTGCCACAACATCCATCAGAGGTGCTGAAGCTCAGACATACAGGAAGGCATTTCTTAGTGACAGCACCTTCAGCCACCTTGGCCCTGTGAGTAGTGTGTAGCCCCCACTGGCTCAGTGAGGCAGAGCACTGGCCACAGTGGTCACAGCTGAGGCTTTGCTGACACCTCCACCTAGACCTTTATTCCCCTGATTGAAGTAGAGCAGTGGCAAGAAGCCACCGAAAAGCATTGAAAGCAGTGGCTGCCTTGGCAAAGCCCACAGCTCTGTCACAGTGCCAGTTTATCATAATAAAGTAACTGGTTCAGTGTAGGCAGAGGGTGAATTCTTTTCCTTTCGACCTCTTGTGCTTCTGATTTATTGTGGTTCCATTACAAACCCTCCAGGAACAGCTCTCACTGCATTTTCAGCAGGAATGTCCTGCTGCACATTCACAGAATCATAGAATCCTTAGGGATTGGAAGGGACCTCGAAGGATCATCCAGTGCAGTCCCCCTGCCACAGCAGGATCACCTAGACCAAGTCGCACAGGAACACAGCCAGGTGGGGCTGGAAGGTCTGCAGAGAAGGAGACTCCACAACCTCCCTGGGCAGCCTGTGCCAGGGCTCTGGTACCCTCATGGTGTAGAAGTTCATTCTGATATTGATGTGGAACCTCCTCTGTTCCAGCTGGCACCCAGTGCCCCTTGTCCTGTCACCAGATGACCTTGAGAAGAGCCTGGCTCCATCCTCCTGACACCCACCCCTCACATATTTATAGACACTAATGAGGTCACCCCTCAGTCTCCTCCAAGCTCCAGAGCCCCAGCTCCCTCAGCCTTTCCTCATCAGGGAGCTGCTCTCCTTCCTTCATCATCTCGGTTGCTCTACCTAGAGCAACCCTAAACACAGACCAGTTCCCAGAGCCATTGCTTCCTGATGCTTTCCAAAACATTTCCATCAAGTACTGTTTGTTTGTTTGGGCCATTCTTCCCACTTAGTGATACAGGAAAGAAAGAGTTCCTGGAAGAAATGAGTAGCAAGGACACTTGAAACATAAAGGAAGCACGTTTGGGATGATGTTAGTCTCAGCTATGTGATTTTCGACTAAGCTGTGTGAGCAGTACTCACGGGACTGAGGGCAGGAACTGGGAGAGAGTTGGGAGATTTTCTCTCACCATGAGGTTCTGGATCCCCAGGTTGCTTCCCAGACTGCCCAGCTGGGACTTGAAGGCAAAAACTGCCATGAAGTTAAAATTAACAGTTCTCACAGGCTCTGTGGGTGGAAAGCAGGACAGTAACGGTAGTTTGAATAGCTGCTCTGCAAGAAGCGTGGGTGAGGAGCATCTCTGGAGATGCGTTCTCCCAATGGAAGAGATCTGCTAGGAGAGATCCTCTGCTCTAGATGGGACCTAGCAGTAGCGCTGGGAACTGTTTGCACTGCAGTAATGAGATCCCAGTGGGAATGCTTATTCTTCACTCTATCTCCCCAGCTGGAAAAAAGAAAAGGCAAAAATTTGGGGGTTTACTACTCAACTGCTGAATTATCTTCCATTTCCCAGTTACAGTAGGAATTAAGGTGAGCCATAGATCCCAAGAATCTTTGATCTATAAGCAATAGGAGACAAACCAGCCCACTCATTCCACTTGTGGAGCAGGCAAAATGCATCCTGTAGAGTCTGAACAAACCTATCCGCGTGATTTTATCAAAGGTCTTAACTGAGAGCAGCAAGTCCCACCACATCACTCGATGCTCTGCTTTCCATATGGAAACACTTTGGGCTCTTGCAGGATGAAGGAGATGGAATTTCCAAAGGAGGGGCTGCTGTACGTACACTTGTGGTTCTTGTTGGCATCAAGCTAGAAAATGCCAACCTCACAGCGTTCAGGCTCGGATGTATGTTCACCGCAGACTTGTTTCTCCTCTGAAGGGATTAAAAAAGCTGGCTGGAAACGTTTTTCAACCCCCTTTACTAGTTAGGAAGGCTGACTTTATAGGTACCATTCATTCAGCAAGATTGCTTCCAGAAGGAAAGCGGTCCTATTCCCTGGTCTAAGTATATGTTACAGCATCTAGAATTCCAAATTGCACAAGCATCGATTGAGCAACTGAGCCAGCATTCAGCCCCCACGAGCGAAGCATGCCAAGTTCTGGGAAGCACCGTGTGCTCCATTCTGGGAGCATGTCTTTCCCTCACGGGGTGAAGGATGGCTTGTTGCACAGGGCTCCTGTCTCTGAGGATCCCTGAGCAGGTACAAGTTAGAGAATAATTAATTGCAGAGCAGAAAACTTATGAGGGAGCTCCAGTGGCTCCTCTAGTGCCAGGTGCCAGCAGGTTACACCATCTTTGGTGTAACCAGGGTTACCTGGATGTACGGTAACTGGTTAGTGGATATAACCAGTATCTCCACTGGATATGGGAGAAAAGCATTTGCAGCAGCAAGAGGGTTCGAAATCATTTTTAGATAGTGCTTTTTACACACAAATAACTTTTTACCTTCCTGTACAAGACCTTAGAGCCGAACGCGTTGATACTCAACACAAGCCTTTTGTCATTTATTCTTAAGAAATAAAGAGCAGTATTTCTTCAGCAGATAGTTTACTTCACACGATTGGCAGTCTAACTGCCTACTATTTATCAGCAAAATAATTCGATCAATCTCGTAGCAGGCAGAACCATGGCTCTCCTCCAGACAGTATCGAAAGTGCTGGTTTAGCATCAAGGAGGTTATAAATCCACGCTATGCAATCGAGCCAGAGGTTCAAGACGCAGCTATACTCAGAAATAACTGGCTGTGTTCTTGCTGCCGCCTTGAGATCATTTCTAAGCTAGATGGTCCCTCTAGAGTCTGACTTATGTGCCAGAACAGCATAAACTCCAGCAACGCTGTAAGGCAATACCATAGATCTGTAAAATCCTGCTGTATCCCAGAGATAAGCACAGGCACTGACAGAGCAAGTAACATATTCCAGAGAAAATGAAAACTTCTGTGTCCTGGAGATGCAAAAAACTTTCCCCTCTTTACCCATCCCAGTTGGGTTTGGCTCGTGCAACTCCTAAACAAAAGGAGTTGCAGCTTCTTTGTCCATCTGCCTAGCTGCGTTCCTATAGATTCTAGTATGGAATTTATCCCTCAAGCTTAGAGTGTCACAGGTACTGAGTACTCCAACATTAATGCTATAAACACAAAATAAGGCAGCATCTGTTAAATAAGGAGTCATTTGCTGTGTCGCCAGCTCTAAGCGCTATTCAAAGAAAACACAAAGCAGTAAAACCAAAACTACACAGCAACATAAATTGTGAGCTCCTAAAGCACTGAGTGCAGCTCGCAGAATTATTGATAGCTCTTACAGCCCTGTCTTCTGCTGCCAGGAAATGTTTAACCAGACTTAAACAGATAGGCCTGATCCACCCTGCCAGACAGAACTACGTGCTACGTAGAGACAGATGGGAAAGAGCTGCGTATTCCCAACCTGACAGCTGGGTTGTGCCACAGCAAGACTAGCTGGAGTCATAAAGGTGGTCCGTGCAGCTACAGTATTTACCTAGATGCTCTCAGGATAGGCAGCGAAATTGCACTTCTTTTCTTACCCAAGAAATCAAACGCAGAGACACTGAACCTGTTTGAGCTGTGTCTATTGTAAGCTTAGCGCTGCAGTCTCCAATAGCACAGGGAGATGGGTGGAGGGAGGCACCCAGCAGAGAGAAAACTCAAACAGAGCACTGAGAGCTGGGAGCCAGACCAAGCAAATGCAGCAAAAGTTGGAGAGAAAGCTTCTGAATCGTTCCAGAAATAAAAGCGTTAGGGAGTTAAGCTCTGGGTCAATATTATTCTGCAGTAAAAGGTATGAGAACTTGAATGAAGAAATACATCTCAAACAAGGGTTTTTAAATACCTCAAAGTTAAACGCCTGTGTTATCCAGTAACTCTGAAGCTTAGAAGTTTAGACTGTCTGTTCAAGAAGTAACACAATCTGTGCAGCTGTTCCATACAACAGCAGTGGGGTGGTTGGGTACTGAGGAATGTGAACTGGCTGCAGGATAGAAGCCAGAGAGTGGTAGTCA
>VZRI01009693.1:90972-124018 GCA_013397515.1 Upupa epops
TGGAGGGTGTCCAGCATAGAGCAACGAAGAGGATGAAGGAAGGAGAGCAGCTCCCTGATGAGGAAAGGCTGAGGGAGCTGGGGCTCTTGAGCTTGGAGAAGAGGAGGCTGAGGGGGGACCTCATTCATGCCTATAAATCTATGAGGGGTGGGTGTCAGAAGGATGGAGCCAGGCTCTGCTCAAGGTCATCTGGTGATAGGACAAGGGACAGTGGGTGCCAGCTGGAACAGAGGAAGCTCCATATACCTAGCAGAAGGAACTTCTTCACTGTGAGGGTCCCGAAGCACTGGACCAGGCTGCCCAGGGGAGTTGTGGAGTCTCCTTCTCTGGAGACATTCAAGACCCTCCTGGCTGTGTTCCTGTGCAACTTGGTCTGGGTGATCCTGTGTGGCAGAGGGATTGCACTGATGATCTCTAATGATTCCACGAGTCTATGAAATGATTTCCTAGGGGTCTATCATGTCTGGGTTTGAAACTCATAACTTTGTTGTTTTTAAGACATTCTCTGCATCTCTCACAATCACAGTATCTGGGATTTTAACCTAATTTTTCTGAGTCATTGCATCTCCAAATGGTTAAACCAAGCCAGGGAGTTGAAGAACAGGAAATATCTCATCTCCCCTATGCAGCGAGAGTTGCAAAGCAGGAATGGTTATCTAGAATGAATAAATAAGAACTGAAAATACTTGAATTACTTAGTTACTTGGTTAGATCTCTTGGTCCTCCACTGTAAATATATGCAGGGTTTTCCCCTTTCCCATTCCCGATGACCTTGTTCTGGCAGAGTGAAGGGGTTATCAGTTACCCAGAGTGGTTTTACACCGTTGTGTAATTCATTTAGTGTTACTGTTGTGTAATACTGAAAAGGAAAGCTGCCAGAGAAGAAACTCAAGAGCCTTCCCTCCAGCACCCTCGTTGCTCATGTCAGCAGTTCCCCAGTGGGATAGAATTTCCTCTTCCTGTGGCAGCTAGCCCAGACCTTAGCCTTCCAGCCCTGAGACTGCAGGACACTGCTGTGTTATCTGCTGATGTCTGGCTGTTACACGAAGGGCTGGTGTTGCCCTGTTTCTCTGGCAGGCTGATGAGCTTACACCACCTTTCTTTGGCCACAGGATCCGGTTTTGGAACGGGCTGCCCATGGAGGTGGTCAGGTCACCATCCCTGGAGGTGTTCAAGGTCAGGCTGGATGAAGTGCTGAGTGGCATGATCTAGATGGCAGATGTTAGGGTGACTGGGTTGGTTTTAGGTTGGACTGGATGATCTTTAAGGTCTTTTCCAGCCTCATCATCACTGTGAGACTGTGACATAAGACCAGAGGAGACTTCTGCCTCATCAGGTTTGCTCCTCTTCTGCTGCATCTTAGCAAGCACTACTATAGAAACACACAGTGTGTGTAACGGAGGCAGTCAGAGGAGACACTGAAGAGGTTCAGGAATGGAAAGATCCATTTGGGACAGACCTTATTCCAGGGATTTATGGTCCTGCCTGTGTAAGAATAACCACTGTCACGCTGATGTATTTGGCAGCAGGACAGTATTTACAAATTCTGCTGATCTCAGGGCTAAATATCTGGAACATTCTGCTGATTACAGTACCACAGTAATCAGCCCAACCAAGTAACCCTAACATCTGACACATCGTGGTGTTTTGGTAAGGACTGGAAATAGCAAAACAAACAAACAACCCCCCCACAGCTTGGTTTCGATCTTTGAAACGGTGACTTCAAAGAGAGATGAGGAAAACTTCATTCCAGGAGACAACTGATAATTCTCTCCCATCCAAATAATTAGGGGTAAGGCTTGGAAAAGGGGTCCTACCCCTCACAGCACTTGATCCTTAACCACACACACACCATACTGAAATGGTGCATCCAACCAACACCTAGGAAGGCAATCAAGAAGCTATTTGCTGTATTGACTCCTATAAATCATCACTCAACGAAAGCACAGGAGTCAGAAATACCACTTCCTTACAGCTCCAAATGAGTAGATCAATACAGGAGAGACTGTGTAGGGCAGGGAGGGGGGAGGACTCCCTTGCAGGCAATGCAAGCGAAGGGAAAAGATGCTCCTACGGCGTGGTACCGGCTCTGTCAGCCTTTGGTGCTACAGTCCAGGGGATTCTGGTCTCATGCCAGATGAGTTTTTAGCACACAGCCAGAGAAGGCATCCTGCAGGTTGCTGGGGAAGCTTCATCTTACATTTTGCTATGCAAATATGCGAGCTGGCAGGAAGCCCTATCTGGTATTTGAAACATGTACCTCCTCCCAGCTCCCTCCCTTCTATCTGCCCCCAGACTTGAGCGGGGCTGCCAGGAAGGTGGCTGGATGAATCACGGATGCTCGCCTGGCTATTGAGTCACTCGGCTAAAGGTCAAAGCCAAGGCTGTAAGCTGATCCTGTGCAGTCTCTTCACAGCTCTGTTGCCAAACAGCACAAGTAAAGCAGTTTCCTTGATTTTCACATTTGCTCATAAAATAATTGGACATATTTACATAAGAAGTTATAAAAGTGCTGCTATTATTTCGTTCTCTCAGGTTACAAATGGCAGCCACCGCCAAAGAACGGCCTTACACAAATGTTGCCCATCTTTCTTTAGGTATACATGCTTGTCAGGCATACATTGCCCAATGTCTGACTCCGTGTACATTCTAGAAGGGTATTTGAACTGTTATATTTAAGTATTTTTACAGTTATGCCTTTGTAAGCATCTGTACAATTCATGGTGGCCACAGGATGGCAGGCAGAGGATAAAGGCTCCGTTTGATCCTCCTCTTCTGTACACACGGAAGGCAAAGTGTTATTTTTAACCATTGCCTCGTTTGCTCACACTTTTATTAACCAGGCTAAACACTTTCACCTCCACAGAAAATCACAGAGAAGAGTTTACAGACAGGGTATGAAACAGAGAGAGATCGTTTCCCAGACCCAGATGTACGGACATACAGCTACTGGCAGGCACAGCCCCAAAACAGATCTCTCTGTTTCCCTGTCCACACAGTGCTACTTCAATTGGGTTTAAATTACTGTTATTTCCTTTTTATTTAAAATACTTTTGAAGATCATTTTTGTAAACAGCGTGAAGCAACCAGCAAAGTAAGCTACGTTGTGGTAGAGTTACTCAACACAGTAAATACGGTAGAATAAGTTACCTAAAGCTTAGCAGAGAGGTGGTTATTGTGGGACTACCCAAACCAAACACATCATAAGCAGTTTTTGTTTTCATTATTCCTGGTTTAAATTTAAATTTCAGGTTTTTAATAGGCTTCTGCCCCGGGTTCTGAAGAAAACGAGCACCAAAAGTACCATTAAATACTGCACAGAGCTTTACTCCAACTTCATCTGTTATCACTCAACCGAAGCCGAAAGCAGCCCACCCTGCAGAGCACAGCAGTTGAGTTCAAAGACTTGGAATGCTTCTTTGAGTAACTGCTTGAGCATTCAAATTTCTTGAGTGATAAGAAAGATTGACCTGTGCAAAGCCATAGTCAACCATCTATCCAAGTGGGAATCTAGTCCTGCATCCACGGCTGTTCTAAAACAGCAAGGGAAGTTCTTCATCGGCATTTGGACGCGTTTATTGTGAACTGAAGGAAGGATGGAGACAAAGGGAGGAAGCGAAGCCCGGAGAAGCATGACATGAAGAAACCATGCTGCCCATTTAAGTAGTGTTTACACTGCCAGTGGTATTTGGCTAAGCTGTTGGAGTTTTCTCTTTCACCGCAACACTCTACCACAAAGAGGAGCATTCAGAATTCAGGAGGTTGGAAAGCTAGCTGAGAAGATGAATGTGATCAAGGTTCACTTTATACCGAGTACCAACAGGTCGAACTTCAGCCAAATGTGAACACAGAAAGCAGGTCTGTAACTAAAACTGACTTCCAGCAATCTGAAAGATGAAATGTTTAATAGAGTCATAAAGAAGGATGTCAGGCATCTCTGTAATTGCCTCGCCAGCGAACCACAGGCATTTAGGGAAATAGGGAATTAAAGAAAGAAGTTGGCACAAAGAGCAGAGAAATGTTGTGTCTCGGTACTCTGTGCCGTGAAACACTCCACCAAGCAACACACACAGAAAGCACCAGTGGAGTAAAAACTACTGAACCAACGTGTGTTCATCTGAAAGCTCCCGGCGAGGAAGCATGAAGAATAAATCTAGGTTGGGGGAATCTAGGAGTTTCTGTTAGCTGCCTTATGAATGCTCATCAGGGAAGAATGACCACAGTTACCTGTCAAGGATTCAGCTCCTTAGAGCAGAAAATAAGACAGCGGAGGATCTATTAACCGACAACATCAACATGTTTCACTGTCTATTATAGATTGGCAACTGGATTGGGAAAAAAAGGGCACTAAACAGCTCTAATTTCCTCCTGAATGCCATAATGCAGCTGCTTTCCTCAGTTCTCCTGCCATGCACTTCTCCTACTCATTCCCTATGCACAATGATTTATAAACTTTGTCTGTGTTCACTTGGTTCCATCATTTAAAAAGAAAAAGCTTTATTTCTTTCCTTCTGAAAAGGCTTAAGACCCTAAAACTAAATCCCAAACCACTTTTTAGTAGTTCTTTTGGGATCTGCAAGCTGAGTTAATCAAAGCAGAGCATTCTCATGCACGCGTCTGCTAGATATTTAAAAGAGGAAAGATAAAAATCCAGTAGAGCTGGCTCTAAGTTTTTCTCACAAGCAAACACTCTGTAGAAAACATCCAGCCCCAAAGTTCCCTTGGTTGGCCTTCGAAGTCGAGAAGTGGCACTGCGATACAGTCAGTTTCAACCCCTCCATGAAATCTGTCAAAACTCCACCTTGCCTGTTTTTTCCTCTTTTTCCTGTTAAATTTATAGAATTTACTTGCCATACAGTCACAGAGCCAGGCATGGGATCCAGTAGGCATTAGAGCTGCACACAGCATTGCATGGGGAATCAATCTGCAACCACGAGCTCTTCCAATTCCTTATTTTAAAAAGTTGACTTTGTTTAATAATAATTAACAATAGGTCTTCAGGCTGCAGTATTCCTCAAGCACCTTCCTCAGGATTCTGGTCATAAAATACCCTGTGAAGGGAGTAGTTCTGTTTCTTAATGGCTGTGAAGTGTTCCTCTTCTCTGCCATAGAATATCACATTATTTATGAGCTTCTGATTCCCAGCACTGCTGTAGCTTTATAATGTGCTTTTGTTCCCTTCAAACTAAGAGTCAATAAAAATGGGAACAACTTGCCAAGACCAGATCTGTTTATTTGCTCAAACATTTCAGGAACACCTAACGCAGCTGTTTTGGATACACACTCGTACCTCCATTCAGCCTTTCACTCCTGCATCATCCAGCTTCAGGCAAATGAAGGCCATCTATTTATGAACAACTCCCCACAACCTGTGTTCAGCTATAGAACATCTAATTTTTCTACTTGAACAACTTATAGATGAATTCATGGGTAGTTCACATTCCCTTCGTGTTGGTGATATTTAAGAGAAGAATCTTGCCTGGGTACTCTTCTGTGTGCCATGCTTTTCAGAATAAGGTAAACTATTCTAGAATGAAAAAAGCCCTTCTTTGTAGAACAAGGTTGTGTAAAAGATCATGCCAGGTAATACACACACAGAGATAATAAGATGAAGAAGACTACAAAGCCCTCACAACACACACATCCTAACAGTGAAGCATCACTAGTTACCAAAAGGCACCAGTGATGACACAGGACAGCTGTGGAATGTGAGGAACTGTACCCACCAGCAGCCCCTCTCTTTCCATGCCATTCCACAGGCTCCAGAAACTGCCAGAGAAAGGCTTAATAAGGAAAGCATTAGAAAGGTTTCCTACACAGCCTGTCTGTTATGCCTTTGATATGAAATAGCTCCCCCGTTCTGATACCAAGGCCGATTTCATGACCAAAGCAGCATCAGGTTAAAATTTACACTTCAAGAACACTTGAAAATAAAGATCCCTTGATCGGCCTTCCTTGCTCCTGCCTGCGTTTATGCAAAATCCATTGGCCACCCGTGCTCTGGGTTTTTCCCCCTGCTGGCAAGCTGACATCTGGCAAACACGAGCCGTGATGGGGGCACGGATTGTACAGAAAGCGCACGTATGCCTGAGCAACGGAGACCAGGCAGGAGCACAGGCTCTCTGCACCTCACACAGCCAGAACGCTTTCCTGCCTGTGATCCAACTAAGAGTTTAGTCTTTGTACAAGCAGCTTTGGAGATCTCCACCCTGCAGTTCATGATGGCACATCAGAGCTGAGCCAAAACTAGCCAGACCCGGGCTATTTTATACCAGCACTTGTCCATCTTTAAACGCATGGCCAAATGCCAGAAGCAGCTCCCCGGTGAATCAGCCTGCAAAAGTGATTCAGAGACGATGAGTCGCTGAATTTGGCTGTGCTGGTTCACTGTTGCCTTGTGCATCTGCCCACCTCTCACGTACACAGAGGACGTGCAAAGTCAAAACGAAGCTTTCAGTAGCTTACACTTAAAACTCCTTGCCTCGACTTCTCACGCAGCGTGTTCAGCTCGTGCTGATCAATGTGCCTGTAAAAAGTGGCAATGACATTGTGCTTTTAAACTCACCAAGAGTGAATTACACAGATGTCTGCAGTTACCACCACCATGACCGAGTTGTAAGTCTCTGAGAAGAAAAGAAGTTAGCTCCCCCATCTTTATAAGAATGTAGTATCAGAGACTCAGTAGAATTCAGGAGGTAAAGTATCAGAGGTGTTCATATTTATGAAGCATGCTTCATTTTCTCCTGGCATTCTTCACACATCCTGGGACAACCAAGTTGGATCCAGCTAGAGCAGAAAGAAAAGATGCCTCTGTAAACACTGTGGCCAGTGCTGCTCCACTAACTGAGCAGGATACAACCAGGGGAGCTCTCTTGGGTGCTCTCACCAATTCTGTCTGTCCATCCTCACTGCTGCAACAGGAGGATGGAGAAACACATTGATTTAAAGACCAACAGCAGCTGGACACATCTTTCCCTTGCAGAAGAGTAACGACTGTTGTACATCAACATTTTACTTTCAGGAACAAAGACCCGAGCAGTTACTCTGCTAGTTCTGCTGCTCTATTACACAGAGAGGATGATTTCCTTTTTACACTTGGAAAAATGCACTTGTAAGCAAAACTAAAAATCACTCCTCAAGAAATAAAGTGGAAAAGAGTACGTTACACGGCGTCAGCAACTCCAGTCTGAGAAAGTTAGGGCCTGAAGTGTTAGTCAAGACCACTGAGAAGGACAGGTGCTGATGCCTTAAGGGATTAAGCCACCTGACAGGCATCTGTGAGCTCACGTTAACACACAGAGCTATGAAAACTCCGTGTTTTCATGCCCTGTCTGTACTAACCATTGCAATAAGGAAGTATCTTCTATTAAGTATTTCCTACTTCTTTCTTTCTCTCTCTGCTCCCCACAAGAAGACTGTAGAAATGAAATGGCGCGAAGCCGTTTAGTTGAGCAACTCCTTTCACAACTACGCAAAGTTCCTGGAAATCACTCTGGTTTCAAGCCAAAAGCCTAGTCCCTGAATACCTCTGTCACTATGCAGCTCTGCATCTCCCTTGCCAAATTCAGACACCCGGAAACTTTCCACTGTAAATTAGTCGTTAAGTGGAGCAAGAAGCACAGGGGCATCGATTGGGATTCAAACAGAAGTGAGATTTTGAGAGAACTGGTATTGACTGCCTGGGTGGGACTGCATTGCCCCAAAATGCTGCCTGGCAAATCTCCACGCTGGCCAGGCCAGCAGTTTTGCCACTTCAGAAGCTGCACTGATACCAGTGGAGGCTGCAACCATGCTGACTTCTAAACTCTTGTCTTAAATATCTATTAAACATCTTACCATGACTGCGCTTTTATCAGATAGCTGACCTTCAAAATAGCCAGAGCAGCTCTTATGAACTGATGCTCAATCCAGAAAATTAACTTTCTGAAAGCAATAAACTACCAAGAAAAAAAGACAATTCCTATCATCTCTCTACACAGAGCAGGTTCAGCACCGTGCCAGCTATCAACTGCTTCCTCGTAGTTCAGGATTGAGGTGTGACAGAAACGTGCTGCAGCACCGCTTTGTGCCAGCAGCTGCAGAAAGAAGCAATTCTGTGGGGTTAATGCTGAGTTTTCCTGAGTTTTGACCCACCCCCTCCTCATTTTGCACTCCCTCTAACAGCAGAATGCACTAAAAAGCCTCCATCACCCTGTGGGATGCATTTATGTAGATGTTAAAGCTGTCTCAAACAGGAAGACAATTACATAAAGAAGAAAATAAAACAGAGCTATCAAATAAAATGTCCCACTGAAGATAAAAGCATCCCTTTCCATTTGAGTTAAGGTTTGATTTTTACCTAAGAACAAAGTCTTCCAGTATTGTTGGACATGTCTATCACCTTCATTAGAACCAGAATTCCTCTTCTATTAGAATAGAGAAAGTATTTGCAAACCATCTTGCAAAGCCATTTGAAGTGACACTTCAAACAACATCCTGCACCATCAACCCTTATTTCATTTTTAGTGTTGGCTGGGAACTACTCTTCTGTCAGAGACCATCTTTCTTGGCAGCAACTAGAGAGTAAAAAACAGAACTGGTGGGACTTACTGTCACTCGTAATTACCCATTTCCACGAGCCTACAGTTTACGACGGCAAATCTCAGCTCCAAGAACTGCCAACACCAATTTTACAAATGAATTCTCTAAAAGCTCTGACTTCGAATTCATGCTTTGCTACGGAGCCAAAGCAGCCTATATTAGAAAGGTCGAGTAATTAAGTAATTAATTAACGAGCATGGTAAACATCTGCTTCCTTCCAACAGATGTGCCGCCCGGTAAATAGCGCGTTACGTGTCACCACATGACAGAGTGAATTAACGGTTACAAACACGGGAAGCTAACAGCACGTAAAGCCCTCACGGAGATGTGAAGGTAGACGTTAACAAATCAAATGTGACTGAGAATGGCAAAACACATAATTCAAACACAAGTTATGGGGGGGAAAAACTGCAGAAGAATTGCTCCTGTGTTACAGGACTATTTTTCTGTGCTTTTTCTTTTCAAAAATAAATTATTAAAATATTTAATAATATATTTAAAATATTTAAAATATAAGTACTTTAAATATATTAAGTATTTTAAATATCTTATTAAATATTTTAGATATATTATTCCGTTCTAAGTTGGCCTATGAGGGAAAATGTCTAGAGGATGATGAAAAAAAAGCTGCTTGATTTCATTCAGAAGGCCTGAAGAATTTGTTATCTGTAAAGTTCACCAACGCACAGCCTGTGTGGAAAGAGACACAAAGACAGAGGTCACCTATGACAGAAAATAACAGCAGCAGAACAATAAAGCCTAAGTAGACCTGCTTATTTTCAGTAAAAAAATCTTTGCACTTCTCTCCCTACCCTTTCAACTCCAAATAAGGCTTTGTTTTAGGAAAGGACAGCTTTAAATATTAGCAGGTAAAAAGCGACACGCAGCTGTCTCCATCACAAAGCCACCGTATGAAACAAGTAGCTTGGTACAAAGATCACAAAGCATCCATCCTGCTGGACGTTGGGGTGGTTCTCACAGTGTGATGCAAGGTTTGGTACACAGGCACCAATCCACATGAGAATTCATTTCAGTAGTCACAAAGTAAATACGACAGAGACCCCCCCATCTAAATCTACCCACAGTTCCTTCACATAATATTCATCAGTAAACAATTCCTGTAAGAACAACAGCAATGTGCAAAGAAACTACCTAACACAGTCAAAGGAAAGCTGCTTTAATTTAAAATTACCCTTTATTTTTTCACAAGTTCTTCCAACACACGGTGCATTTCTGCACGGTAGACGTAAGAGATAGATAGCTTCAAGTTTCTTTAAATTACAAACAGTAGATACAGTAGGAATATTTTAAACCAATTTCTTTAAAACAAACAAGACAACTCTTCGCTTTTAAAAGAGAGACTGTCACCACTTCATTTTCCTGATAGAAAATTCAAGTAATTTTAAAGTAAGAGTAGGAAATTGTCTTTACAAATCACCCTATTATTAAAATTGACCTGTGTTCCGAAAATAAACATCAAATTTACAATACCGCTTGAGTGCAATTACACATGTAGAAAAATACATCTTTCAGAAGGTCACTTGGTGAAGCAAAGCACATTTTCAACACGAGTTCTCAAATGATAAACCTTTTCTTGGCTACGTTATTTATCTCCATCTTCATGAGCAATTCATGTTTTCCTTTAAAGTTTTATACTTCCCTATAGAAAAGGAATTAAGAAAACAGGCTGCTGGGATGTTTTCCCCTCAGCATATGTATGGAATAACAGCTTATCCCAAACAACTGCATACAAGATTCACTTGATTTTGGCTTTATGTTGAGGTTTTTAATTAATGATACTAATAAAAAACTTCAGCTGTGTCACTTCACTGAGTGAAAACCACAATAGACTTTCCAGATAATTTAGTGTTGAGGGTTGGCTGGTTTTGTGGGGGTTTTTTTAAACAAAGAAAGGGATTCGTTATAAAATGCTTTTCTGCTTTCCCCCCTTACCTACTAATTAAGACAACAGAACGGACACCAAGCAAGGCACGTTTACTTTGTGACTCAAGGCTCAGAGCAGATACTACGACATCTTCAACAACCGCATAACATCTCCTGTTTCTCATTCTTTTAGCCCAAAGTAACTTTGTTGTCTAGAAACAGTAACTTAAAGTTGCTTTTATCACAATCTTCCAGAAAAAAAATAAATCTATAAATAAATGTTTAGATAAAGAATCAAACACTGCTGTTGAAAAGGGAAAAAACACCATTACAATAAAATTAAGGATCAATAAATGATACTGCAATGTATCTTGTGCCATTCAAGATGGGGAGTCCTTCATGTAAATGAGTAAGTCTTCCTGGATGCATGAAACTCCATCCTTTCCTGGGAGACTCGATGGAACAGTTGTACCTAAGAAATTTACATCCACCTCCCTGCAAATACAAACAGAAGAACCCCCAAACATTTACCTTGTGTTTTAAGACAGTAAGTTCCTTTTTATTTATCCACAACTCAGTATTTTGCTTTCTTTGCTCTAGCATTCCCTGGAGAACAACTCGTTCAAACAGCAACTCTGACAAACAGACCTTCACTAACTGCTCTGGGGTTGACATGAGAGAGAAGTCAGTCACGTCCACAGGCCTTGTTTGAGGACTGCAGCCAATCCACAACTCAATATTTTGCTTTCTTTGCTCTAGCATTCCCTGGAGAACAACTCGTTCAAACAGCAACTCTGACAAACAGACCTTCACTAACTGCTCTGGGGTTGACATGAGAGAGAAGTCAGTCACGTCCACAGGCCTCGTTTGAGGACTGCAGCCAAATCCAGCATTTAAATAAATACATCTTAAATCAACCTGGCTGTTGCTTTCAGACTGAAGGTCTGGTTGTTATTGCAAGCTGACAAGGTGTTAAGAGTGACTGAACAATACAGGTTTGTAAACCAAGTTAAGTTTCTCTTCTAGTCAAAGCTGGGTATTAACTGCCACTACCCTGTCTATTTTACACTCTGAGGAGCATTATTTATTTGAATCACAAGAGTAGAAAAGAATTTCATCTCAGGAAAACAACTGCAAACGCTGTAGCTGATCTTAAAAAGAATAATTAAAAACAAAGTTGTAAAGGAATTTGGAGTCAACTTGGAACTATTTAAAGTTACTTTGAGAAACTGGCTTTCATTGCAACAGAAATGAAGCATTTCTGAAATGTTAATGGTGAAACAGATAAATTCCCCAAAGGTATTCTTCAAACTCCTTCTCAGCCACCCTCTGGAGCCATTTTTACTCATTCCACCTGACTGCATCTACAGTTCTAGATCCCCCAATCAAGCAAACTTACTTTTTTTCAAGAAACACCTAGAAAGAATATATATCTGTTGGTGAGGCATACATTTTATTTTTAAATATGGTCTTTAAATGTGGGTTCTAATACCCTTTCCAAACTAGACGCTCAAAGAACAACATTTTTGAAGTCGCTAAGTTGCCAACTTACTTGAAAGTCCTCTCCTACTTTGTTGAGAGCGATGTTGATTGTGAACGTAGAGGAATCATGATGAGGCCTGAGTGACCTTTGCCTGTCAGGGCTATATTTTACCACAAAATTCAATAAAGCATACCCCTGGAACAAAAGATGCAAGTCAGACTCCAACATGTGGATTTCCAAGTCACACACATGGTTTGTTGAGTTTTATTGTCTGAGTTTTGTTGTTTAAAGCTGAATTAATGTAACATCACCTATAAACTCCCCAACCCAACCAAACAGGGCATATTCACTACAATATTTAAAATTCATCATGCCACGCAGTAATTACCTCCAAAGGTTTTTAAACCCATACCTTGGTATAATAGCCAGCAAACACTTTGAGCGTCACTGGTGCAATGAACTCCCTGATGAAATGCAGCCACTCGTTATCCAGTCCAATCTGCTTCATGTGAATATCGTCAGTTGGGACATTTTCATAGCCTCCAGAAATCCGGCTGTCCTAATGAAAACACCGTAAGTAGCCTTGAAATAAGGAAACAGAATGCTTTGGGCACTTCTGCAAAGATTTAATTGAAGCATTCAGAATCACAAAGCTGCAACAGAGCAGTTGTGTGTGAGCCTCCTGCACAGCAACAGTAGGACCTGTGGAAAGAGATCAGTGGAGAGAGAAGCCCATGCTGGATCATTTTCATGAAGAACTGTGGCCCATGAGGACTCACATCAGGGATGTTAGTTGAGGACTGTCTCTCCTGGGAGGGACCGCAAGCTGGAGCAGCGCTGAAGTAAGGAATTCTCCCCACGAGGGAGAAAGAGTGGCAGTGACAACGTGTGATGACCTGACCATAACCCCATTTCCCATCACACTGCACCGCTCATTGGGAGAAGGGAGAGAAAAATCAGGATTAAAGTTAAGCCTGGGAAGAGGGGGAAGGGGAAAGCTACCCCTAAGGTTTGGGTCTATTTCTCATTATTGGTAATAGAAATTTTTTGCTTAAGTTGAGTCTGTTTTGCCTGTGATCTGTGAGTGATCTCTGTGTCCTTATCTCAACCAACAAGCCTTCTGCAATATTTTTCCTCCCTAGTTGAAGAGGGGGAGAGATAAAAGTGGTTTTGGGGGGCACTTGGCATCATCCTATGGTCAACACACTACAAGATGAGGAACATCACTAACCTACTGAACAACAAGCTGTTACAGACCAAACTGAGCATGCTGTCCTACGAAGCAGATGTCCTGGGCCGTTGGCAGCTGCTGTAATGTTTGTTGTAGTACACTGTGACATTATAGTAAAGATACTCAACCATGAAGGCCATGTTTATACAGGCTGACACTTACTTGGTGTTTTCCACCAGACCACTGTCCAAAATGTTCCATTTCTTCTACCAATTCATCGCAGGCTGTGTCAGAAAATATGGGAAACCAAAATACATCTGGACATGGCTACAAAAGCAAAAAAAACAGTAACAAACCCTTAAATTAACACTATTTAAAATAAACCCCTTTAGCTGACCTTTTCCAGCAGTTACACTTTAATAGCTGGGGTTTATTTTCAACTGCTAAACAAAAAGGACATCTTCACTTTTCTTGGTACCTCTCACAGCCGTAATTCAGACACTTTTCATTAATTAAGTTCAGTCTTGATTCACAAGCACACGCTCGCAGAATGCAGCAAAACCTACGAGCTGCCTTGTGAGCCATGCCCCGGCGTTAACGGATTCATCAGTGCCCCCATGTATTGTGCCTTGGTTGCTCTAAATAAGAACCCTGATCTTCTACGTTACTGCTATTAAGAAAAGCTAATAAGAAAAACAGTTTGAAGCTTAACATAGTTTTTCATGTAAGATTTTTTCCCACCTTCTTAAGGAAGTAAAGTTCATTACAGCCCTGTCCCTAACTGTCACAGAACTCAGCATCCAACACTGGTACAACAATACCATCTTAGAAATGCTCTGTCCACATCAGTCACATGAAAACAAGCAGATATTCAGAAAACAAACAAAACAAAACCCATCCAAAACCAGACTGCTCTGTATCCAGCAAAAGACTTCACCTTGGATTCACGACTGTCAGATGGTTGGAATCCATAAGAAAAAAAGCACACTCTAAGGAGAGTTTGTAGATGATTTTGCCTTTTACTAGATACTGAAAAACACTGCAATCTGCTGTGGAAATTTTATTAGGGCTTCTGCTACTGCTACTACCTAGCTTGAAGAAATAAGCTGAACAGGTCCCAGTCTTGGCGAAGGCAATCACTTTCACAACTACATTATTCTAAGCATTCCAGAAATTGTGTCTTGGACTCTGCTCACCTAATATTCACAATGGCAAGAATTCAGTCTTGAGACAGAACACCAAAAAGCTGCTCAGCTGCATACTCAGACAACTTCTGCACGGAAACTGTTCCCCAGCCAGTCCCCCAAATGCTAAGTAAACAACGTAGACTCACCTGTTCGACTATGTTGTCAGTGAAAATCTTGGAGTAGTTAGGATTTATATAGGTTTCCTTCCAGTCCTAAAAGACATTATTTAAACCATTATAAGTTCATTTGTTCTAAGAGGCAAAAAACGATGTATAATGTGTTAATTTGTTGTACTGAGAGCATTGGAAACTACAGCACGATTTCTTATACCCATAAGCAAACCAATTCTCATCATGTTAAAATCATGAACCCTGTTACACCAGAGACATCATTTATCCCATTGATGAGATACAATGTCATCTGCTTTAGTGACTGGTAGGGAACACCTTCTAGAACACAACAGCGCTCCTTTTAGCGTGTATTAAATATTCCCTGTATGGAGTTGTTTGTAATAAATACCCCTTACAACTTTTTCAAATATAAACTGTTTCATCAAGATGAGATGCGTACCACAGGATTTTCAAAAATCTGCCAGAGGTCATTGTTGTAGTGGGAGGTGTTGTAATTGGCTGTGGAAAGAAGTCTTCCAAATTCATGCCTATTGGTGATGTACATGAAAACACCCTACACCAAACAGAGAAAGCGTGATTAGTGTCCGTACCTTCTTGTTTACAAGCACTTGGTTGATTTTCTAAGTCCTACATTGTTTATAACATAACACACAGTTATAGAAAGGAAAAAAAAGCAAGAAGTGATTGGTTGGTTTGTTTTCCAGAAAACCTAAGCAGACACACACTGGAAGCACCTGGACTCAGACTAAGACGACTCACTCATACCAGAAAACGAACACCTAGGGCTTAGGTTCTCGTTAAAACCTGAAAGAATACGCTAAAAATAGAGGAGGCAACGGAAGTCAGATCAATAAACTTCTTTCAGAGCATTCACTACATCATCCTTCTGGTGAAATAGCCTGAAATAAAAGGGTACTGGCAAACACAGCCACCTAAGACTACTGAAGGTATAAAAATGCTCAACGCTTTGAGGTACCTTCACCTAAACAAATATTGCAAAACTTGTGCAGGATATCAAGTGAGGTTAAGATACGGATTTATTACCAAGCTATTAGAGAAGATATTAACAAAAAACTGGCTCGATTAGAAATAGTTAGCATAAAACTTTAAAGGAAATTCTGTGGGGTTCTTTTAGGCTCCCGTTTTTCAGACTAAAACTTGTGACTTTGGGATTTACAGCACATTACCACGTGGATACTTTGGGGTTTCTGTCTATGTTTTAGTCTGAAAAAGAGTAAACCTGTTAGAAAGGTCATTACTATGTTAAACATATGCCCTGTTTGGGCACTTACCAAGCCATGAAATAGCTGCAGCAAAGAGAATAATAAGGAGGGTCTGAGCCAAGAGAAACAGCTTAGTGATGCTGATTTCACAACTGCCCTGCGTGGTTACTCTGAGGAGACCTGCAGACCTCTGTGATTTCCACTTTAGTTCTTTCAAGGGCTGATTAATCTCTTTTAGCTACAGAAAGCACAGCTTCAGCACATCTTGACCTCAGAACTGCTGAGAAATCTCTCCGAGTAGACAAGAAGCCTCCTAAGACACTCTGAGCTGGTCACAAAGAACCTGTCCCTGACAAAAACTTCAACTGTAGAAGAGTGAAGAGAAAGCTAGAGCAGTCTTTCATTAGAGTAAATGGACAGAGCAGAAGCACCTTCCTGTGGAAGGCCAATACTGCATGAAATAATAACTAATGAACAAAAGAAATAAAGCAACACCTTTGGGGGTCTGAGCATATGGAATGTTTCCGAAGAAGGGGAGTCTTTTTCCCTTTGTAAAGTCTAAAATGAAGGAGAATCATCACATCAGTTTTCTGAGATAAAATATCTTTTTCTGACTACTGTTAGGTTCCCCCAGATGCATCAGGGAAAGAGCAGTCTTTGATCAAGAGCTGATATGCCTTTACAAACATGCATCTCCAAGCACAATACACATCAAAGCTGTTTCCACCAGCCCCTTCTTATCTGCTGCAATACAAAACCAAGCACATAACAGACACCTCACAGCACAGACAGGAGAAGAGAAAGCAATTTCTGATGAGCCAGTCAGATTAGTTTAATAACTGCACGGAAAGCACAGGTTTGCAATAACTGATGCTGAGAAGGTTTGAATACAAGGGGTTTGGGTGCTGACGTTCTGAAGGATCAGTACAAACAAAGGAGATCATGCCTTGTTATGAGGGAATAAAGAAATTAATACTTGCCAACTTTCCTTGTTCAATTCAGCAAAATTACTTTTCAATGCTATAGTGTCTGGAACTAGGTCTGATTTAGCTCTTATTTGTTTCAGTGCCTGAAACTAGCGTAAATATCAGCAGAAATGTGGATTTACATATTCATAATGGTACAGAACAAACACGTTTCCTCACATTAGTTACAGCTTAATCCAGTCACAAATTTCTGACACAGTTTTATTCTATCTGGAAAAGTTCATTAGTAATTCATGCTCCCTACGAACATTACTATCATCCCATAAACCACTTAGGCTGCCCATACATATCTAGTTCAATATGGAAATGCAAAACATGCTACTCAGTCTGCTAGAAATTTTACACTGCATAAAAACTTGCATAATAATGATGCTCTGAATGCATTGGTAAGTTTGAAGTCATGCACAGCAGAGTTTCTGCCAACAAGGAAGGTATTTTAGCCTTAAGACAACTTTTGGGTGAATTGAAATAAAACCCATCATGCAATCAGTGCGCTGGACTTGCAAAAACCTCTGTTCTAAAAAATTGTAATTAATAGAAACAAAGGGTTCTATGACACAAAAATTGGCCAGTATGTTGAAATAAGTATTTAATATTCAAGATCAATCAAGGGAAGCAGTTAAGTGCAGCAGGACACAAGCCTACGGGTATTTCAAAGCAAGCTGTTGTAGACACAACTTACCATTTCCCTGGCATTCCTGCAGAGAGCCATATCAGGATCCAACTTATCACGTGTAAAGTAATTCTTTTCTCTCATCTCTGATCTAAGAGTCTGTCCCTTAATTAAGTATATATTAGCCATATAAGGAATATTCCATACTCCTCTGTAACAAGATCAAAATACACAAATGGTTTAAAGCCATGAAAACCGATTTGTTGCCTGTTCTGTCAGATCAGTGTTTGTATTCGTGGACAAGATTAAGCACATTTCAAGGAAATAAAGTGTAAAGATTCGCAATGCATTTGAAAAACTACAGCTGGACACTGCAGACATCTCAAACTTGGGCGTAGGCAGTAATTCAACTTTTATCAAGCACTATTCTAAAGAAAGTCAAATTCTCTAATGAGTTCTAACTACAACATGTTTCACGTTTCCATAGTTAAGACAATCAATCAAAGTACTTTCTCCATCTGGTAGTGTGGAAAAGAACTCAAACAGATGTTTAAATTAGTTTGAAGACCTCACCAAAGCTTCACACAGCTGGACTGACCTCCTCACAAAAATATCCAGGGACTACAACAGGCCACATATTGCTGTGAGCTGGGCCAGTATCCACAAAAGCAGCCTTGCTGTCAGAATGCTCAGTCTGCAGATTTTCCCTCTCTCAGTACCACAAGTACATCTTTCAGTGAAATTGAAACGGAGCCAGTCCTATTCAAGCAGTCAATCTGTTTCAGACCTTTTTGTTCTTCCAAGGCAATAACAAGGCATTACCACATGGGAAAGTCAAGCTTAGAACAACTTACATCACGTTCATTTAAGGGAAGGAGAAACCCAAAAAAAGGCTACGTGACAAAAGCATTTCCCAAGAGCTCCTTAGGACACATCTGACATAATGAACAGGAAAAAAAACACACAGGAAGAAATAATTGCTCAGTTGATTACACATTTGCCCTGAAGAAATGAAGCAGTCATTTGAGGAGTACCAGAATCAGTTATTTAGAGGGAGTGATAAGGATTCTGGAGTTTCCCATTTGTTTGTCTTGCTGTTTTCTGTATTATACACTGCTAAAGTAACCAGACAGAAGCAGACAGGTATCAGTAATGATTATGTCCATCACTAACACCAGCTTACCACATCAACCACTTTGCTTTTCTATTCAAGTTGTGGATGAGAAAAAACACTCCAACAAACAGAGAGACAAAAGGCATCTCTATGAAATAGGAAAAGCTAAATTATATAGCTAAACCTTGCTTTTGGGAATACTACCATATTGCACAAAGCTGTATGAATAACCATAGTGGGTGAAATGAGCTTAAAATTTAGCTTACAATTACTTACACTCTGTTCCCTTGGACAATATCAACATAATCTTCTGATCGTGCATAATAGCCGTCTGGACTCAAAGCACCCCAGAAATTGGACCACAGCTTCCCATGGCGAGTTACAAGCGGAGCAATTATCTTTCTGTGAAGTGACATATTAAGCAAGAAGTTATGACCTGCTGAACATAGAATATCCATCCAAATATACCAGCTTTGCAGTTTGGAGTGTAGTGTTGAAACAGCAATGCTTGTCAGATTTTGAAAGCAGCTATTCTGAACTTCAGCTGGAAGAAACAGCACCCAAGCACCCACTACCCAGAGACATCACCAGCGTAACACAAGCAAATACTCTTAAAAATTGGAGGTGGCTCTGTTTTCACTCAAGCAAAATACTGCTGCCCATGGCATAGTAACAAAAACCACCATGAAGTCCAACAGGTAAAAAAACCCACAAAACCAATATGCAGTTAAGATTTCATGACTTCATTCACAGAATGGTAAGGGGTGTCTGGAAATCATCTAGTCCAATCTCCCTGGCTAAAGCAGGATCCGCCAGAGAAAATTGCATAGGAACACATCCAGGCAGGTTTGGAATATTTCTAGAGAAGGAGACTACACAACCTCTCCAAACAGCCTGTGTCACACTCAAATGTGAAACAGTTTTTCCCCTGTGTTTCATCCCCAATACATTTCCACTGTTTCTTTTGCATCTCTGAGTTTAAAACAAGTAATAATACTGGAAAGTTTTTGTTTGGTTTTGTGTTGAGTTTTTTGTTGTCAATATTTGGATGCTTTTAACATTCGAAAGCTTAACATTGTCAGTGCAATCTGAATTCATTCTATAAAACCTGTGTACACCATGCTATTCTCTTCAGAGGAACTTTGAAGTATTTGAAATTCACATCAGGAATTACCGTTTGAAAGGAACAAAATGCTTTGTGAATCGTTGGCAGTCAATGACCACAGGTAACCAAATAGGATTTTGCTCTACAAGAACAGACAGGATCTTATTTTCTCTGGATGGGACACAATGAATCCTCTCAAGCTAGAGAACAGTCTATAAAATCAAGATATACACCATACCTGTTCTGCTCTATCAGTATTCTTAAAGTTTTGGGGTTTGTCACCACAACATCCGCATCTATGCTGAAGTAATAGTCACATGCTTCATCCTGGCGACAAAGGTTCCTAGAAAGACAAAAAGGAATTAGAAACTTGCACACAGCCAGAAAAAAACAAGATCAGAAAAAGAATCAGAAAACCTCAAACAAAACTAAGTGCTCTGCTCATACACTGCATGAAAAGACCTTGTAAAAGGTCTTACATTTAAAACTAGTCCAATGTGTTTGTAGTATTGAAAATCCTTCTGTTCTTCATTCATTTAGTAACCTCAACCACTAAAGATTGAGTCTATGTCACACTCAGTCATTCAATGACCTACTGAGAACTCTTTGAAAGCATTAGTCTCTTACATAATCAGCAAAATCACCTTTACTACAAGTCACCTACTACGTAAAACCTTTAACAGCAACCAAGAACACCAAGTACAAATATCCACACACGCAGCAAATACACATCTTGTGTGTGTGCTTACAGTTGTCTTGCATTTTCAGACACGTCACCACATCAACTCTGAAACACAAGTTTCACTTTCATTTCAAACAAGAAAAATCTCCACAGAAAACGACTTGACAACATTTTTGTCAAAATCAGTAAAGCAACCCTACTCTTAAGAAATTAATGTGCCTTCTCTCTAGACTTCCAATGTTGCCACACAGCTTTCCCATGGAAATAAAAGTTACCCAGGGCATTCTCGTGCTTTGAAGTATTACCTTCTTATTGGGTACGCTCATCTCTCTGGATGCAGACATCCCAAATGATATGTGAAGCTCTATTATGCATATCCAGGCCACAGTGAAGAACAAGTGGGAAGTACTTACTAAAAATGCTCATATGTGTAGTGTAATTTTAACTAACCTAAATTTGATGGCTAAAGCCCATGCCCCATTTGCTTTATAATCTATTTGCTAACAAGCTAAGATCAAATGTTGAATATATCTGAATTTTACAATTAAAGAGGCCTTTCAATACAGGACCTACATGGGGCAAATTACATTCAGACAGTGGATAACTCATCACATCGTAGTGCATCCTGTATGATTATCTCCCTGCCTTACAGAACACAGTTGGAATTATTTAAAATTAAAATATTTAAATTTTATTAAAATATTTAAATTAAATTTATTTGAAATTAATTTAGAATTAAAATACATATTTAAATTATTATTTTTACCCACAGACTGAGCAAAGACCATGTATCGTAATGAAACCTCTGTCACATTAAAAGCCAGTAGTTTCTATCAAAAGATGACAGCTGTGAAGATCTATAGAGATTTAGAAACAGTGTAGAAAGCAACTGTACTACAGGTTCTGCCTTACAGTGTCTAGATAAAAACAAGCAGTGAATGATAATGCAGAAACGCCACTGCAGTGGATTCTATCTTCTATTCCTTTCAGAAGTTTGTAAAAGCAGTATATTTGTTTTAGACACAACTAGAAACAAGGAAAGAATTGTTTATAAACGTGTGTGGATGCTTACACTAACACTACACATCTGCAGTGTTTCCTAGAAGGGCTAACTGAGAGGTCTGGAACCTAGCCAGATATCAGTTTACCAGTGTTTCAGCTCAACAAAACCCTGTCCAAACTGATTTCCACAGAGACTCAGAAGTAGACTTCATTCTTTCAGCTGATTCCAGGAACAGCCTATGCTGTGCTCCTAACCTCTGAATATGAAAGAAAAGGGTCTTTTGAAACTAATTCCTCAACTCTGACACTCAAGTATTGGGGACAAAGGAGTATGGAAGAGTTATGTGAGAATGAGGGCTGCTCAAGGGTCACAGCAAGGTCTTGGTGAGTAAAATACCATGACTTGACTCATGGACATACTGGGAGAGCAGGAGCACCTCTGTGGTAGTAGGCAGAGCTACAGCCATTTAAGAGACCTCTTAACAAGCAGCATTGACAGACGATCTGTACTCCCAAGGTTCACATTTGGACCTGGCAAATGCCAAATTTAAAAGCCAAAGATTTTGGTTACTTATTAAGAACAGAATTGAAAAAGAAAAAAGACAAAAGTACCTCCAAGAGTAGGGATAAAGTCAGACAGTCCTGCTAGAGCACTGCTAAAGAACATCCCTATCTCTTTGAACCATAGTAAGAAATATGACTCTGCCACCTGCCCGTCCAGGTCATGCTTTAACTGTATCTTTACCAATCCTTCAGGTCACAAAAAAACCCTAGAGGAACTAGGACACAAAAGTGCAATTATTAAATGGATACCCAAAGCAAGTGGTACTTCTATTGTGTGAAATCACTCAGTGATGAGTTAAACTGAAAAAGTTTTGGATGCTTTTAGAATATAACATCGTAATCAGAAGTTCTATTTCCATTTGCAGGTCCTTTCACCTTCTACACACGATTTTCTGCACCAACATTAGTAAAAACATCAGCTGTATTGTGCCATCTATTAACTTCCATAGCAATCTTGTTAAACAAATGTTTAACCTTTGTAGCTGGTGCTCACGTTTTAATATATAGACATGTCTGAGGTAACTGTAATGTACAAACAGTAACACCTCTTACTTCTTTGTTGTCCACACTTTCATTGGAAGATAGGCTACTGAAGTAGTTCAAACTAGAGAGATGTTTTCACACTGACCAGCAGCTTTTTGTATTAGACAAAACAATAACACATTCACGAGTTCATACCTTATATCTAGATCTTGTTCTACCATCTAAACTCCTACTTTTGTATCTTAAGAGCTAAAGTTTGTATAATTGAAAATGCAAAATTACATAGAGATCAGATGAAACAATTTAAGTGTCTACACCATTATCATAGATTCATAAATTAGAATTTACATTCCCATGTTCCGGGCTTCTGCTTGACTCAGATATTCTTCAGGTCCAACAACTTTTATACTTCTGATGATGTTCTTGGCTTTTTCCCAGAACTTCTTGATGTGCTTTTCATGGTATACCTCCTGTAATGACGTCAGCATAGTTTATAGCAGTGAAAAGTACAAGCTGCTGTGAAATCATAAACATCATGTCCAAGAACAAACTGTATTCTAGCCTAAACAAACAGATGGCAAAAAGCATTAGAAGATACTCCAGTATATTACAGTGAAGCTCTCCTGTCCAAAGCTTTAGCAAAAGAATTCAACATCAGCACTATAAAACCAAGTGGTATCTCCAGACCAATGATGCAAGACTCATAAAATATTTATGCAGTATTTTTTTCAGACTATTTATTTTACCACGTTCCATGCTACCACCTCCGTGGCACACAGAGGTTACTTTTATGCCTTTCCAAGATAGCTTTAGAAAGAGAGCTGCCACCAGTACCTAGGCCAACAGTCACAGGCATTGTTTATTTAAAATGCAGTCTGTGACTGTTTCTTTAATTTCTAGTTATCCTATCTCTACTTTAAGAGATCTCAGCTGCATGCAATGCTTCCAAGTCAGCACCCTCATTTGCTTTTGCCCATGATAGTTGACATTAGATTAATTAAAACACAGTACAATTTCCTCATTTCTATGATTTAAAGAAGGCTATTCAGTCTTCTGCATCCATTTGAAGTACAGTATGAATTCTGGCTGAAGCACTGAAACCCAGCACAGCCTACGAGCCCTCCATCCACATATCAGACTGTTTCTATTACTCAAGCATTTTGTGCTACAACAAATTATGCACATCAAGTATAAAAGGGCAGAATTACCTATTTTTCTCCCATTTCTCCTCCAGCTAAGTCATTTTTCAAACAACTTCCACGCATCTGTCACCTCACTCACGTAAATAGCAACGCTGAAGTCTGTGGCAAAGTGCCAGCAACACCAACTCACCAGGTAATTAGAAAAAGCATTGAAAATATATTCTAAAAAGCCACTTACCATGCTGCCATCCAGAACACACCTGAACACACCAGGCTTTCCCAACAAACCCAGCAGAAGCACCAAAAGAATCACAAATGCACCAAGATATCAACAGTATGAAAACCAAATCTGGTGTTGACTACTGGATAACAGTTATAAATAACATGCTGCAACTCGTGGTCATTCCTGCAGTGGTTATTGTAGGTCCCTTCCAACTGGAACCACTCTATTCTTATTCTACTGTATTGTTTTATGTCAATCACTGCTTCCCACAGCAGCACAGAATTTCAAATACAGTAATTTTTCATTAGTAAGAGAAATAAACTAACCAGTTTCTGTAAGCAGATGTCAATAAGCACTACAACACTTTGATTCATGTGTTTTCCACTTCTGCATTCCAAATTCTGACTTTCTTTTCCTGTGCAGTTCAACTATGTGAATACATAGACCCCACACACTTCCTCACACACTTTCATTCTCCCCATACCTTCAAACACTGAATGTTTGCACAATAACAACATTATACTTACATTATTATGAATGAAGATACTGAGTGCCTCCTTCGGGTAGTCCAGAGTCAACAACCTGTCTAGAAATTTAGTTAGGAAAGGAGTGGGTTGTTCAATGAAAACACCGATTTTTACTCTTGGATATTCCTAAAAACAAAAGAAATAACAAAATATTGACACAACCACTAAGACTCCCCTTGTTTTTAAGGGAGACAACTAGTGTCACGTTGTTGTAATTTAGACCACATGGCTTTTAATCAGAAGTAACTAGCTCTTTGCCCTATTTGTTTTCACTGATTTCACTAAATAAGTGGATTTAATATTGCTAGAAAACTAAGCTCTATGAATTCCATTAACAGAAACTTAATAAAACAACGCATTATTTTCTGTTTCAATACTTCTAAAAACAAAATTAACTTCCTAAAAGGAAGCTCTGTGTACATGGCTACTAGCTCCTCCACAGACAACCTCAAGGCTCAGCTTGACAAAAACTACACTCCCAGCAGTTACAGATTCTAGCAGTGCCTTGGACTCTGTCCTGCTTTTGCTGAGGCTGAATCACAGGCCAGCCACAGTCTGCAGGACAGCATATCCCATAACAGAAACGTCCTACTCAGGAAAATAAGCAGAAGTTTGCTCAGGCTTCTCCTGCTCCTCTCACTTAACCCTGAGGATATTTACTGTGACCACTGTACCTTTGTCAGGCCAAGTTTTGTACACTTCATGCCACCATGAGTTTGGCTATTTCATTAAACCTGCATTCCTTTCAACCTTTCCCTAGGTTCTCCTTTTCCCAGCTCCCTTTCTTGGCTGAGGAGGGGTCACTGGGTGGTAAAGCATCTGCTTGTGCACTGCAGACTGACCTCACAAACCAAGGCAATGCTCCTGCTATCTCTGTCTCACATGTCTGCGCTCCTGACCTTCACAGGAAGAAAGGTATCTCTATGCCTATGATGGAAAGCAGTATTATTTCAGCTCCTAAAGTGGAGCTTATCTGTTCTGTACTGCTAAAGTCAAGGTGTTAAAGTAAGCCCAGCTCAAAACACTGAATCCACACCACCTAAGCTAATCAAGTCAAGGATCCATTCATGTCAGAATTCATCTAAAGCCCGAAACATAGTTGGTATCAACAAAAATCTGAGTCTCTACTTCCCTGAAAGGACAAGCAAAGTCTTCTGGCAATAACTGTATCAGTGCAGAAAGTGAACTACAACAATACAGTTAAGAATTATCAGAGGCACAGAGTCAGTACTGCTCTTTTTAGAGAGGATTTCTTGCTAAGTGACAGCCAGCCAAGACCGAACAGAAAGCACTTTCAGAAAGTGAATTATTGCTTGTACTTAGAAATGCCTGAAGTAAACATTTCTACTGCAGCTAAGGAAAAGTCTCTCTATTTCTGCTGGCAAAGTGAGTGAGGTATGAAGTCCAGTGAATTAATTACAGAAAGGAAAACACATTCCAAGTAGATGCTCATAAACTATACCCTAAGTCACTGACAGTTCCTTTGCACCACTGGCTTTAACTGCTCCCCCACGGGGTTTCATTACCAAGAGGAAAAATTTACACAAATTCTTTTCCTCATGTAAACTCAAAGTCTATTTCTATTAAAAAAAATGTGTATATTGTGTCTTCACACCCTAATTAGAAACACATATTAAAGGGCTGAAACTTACGATTCCAGCAATAACCTTCCAGTTTTATATGCGAGTCCATGAGCTATTTATTATGTCATCCTTTCATTACCAAGATAACAAGCCTCTGCTTCTCTCATGTCATCTTTAACATGACCTTCTAAGACACCTTTTCATTAAAATCTTCACTACAAAACAGAACTGGAACAGCTGCTAAACAGAGTCTAAGAACAATCAGAACGTTAAGTACAAGACTTATGTTTCAACACAGTAAACCTCAGCGTTTACTCTCCTTAAAATTCACCGAGTACAAGCTGAAATAGTCATAAACCCACTGAAGATGTCATGCTTGGAACCAGAGCCAAAGTACGTTCCCTACACACAAGCCATGTGTGCGTGTGCTCGTAAGAATTCCAAAAACTCAGCTCACACTCAATTGCATCAGATTTATTCTAGAGAAACACACTGGCACTTACAGCAAGGTCAAACAATTCTGGTTATTTATGCTTCCAAAAAAGAGTAACTTGAACCATCTTACAGTTAACTACAAGTGTCTGCGTGTACCAAAACATTTCTAAATTATGCATATCCATTTTTGGTAGATCTGTACACTTTTTGGAACTGGGGTAATTTTCAGTGCTGTTGGGAAAATCTATTAATAAAATACATGCATAACAATATTTTTAAAGTCCTGACATTAGGAGTAAACTGAAATGTCATCTTCACATTCATTTCATTTACAAATTCATATACCATAAAAATAAAGTGTCTACAAAACATAATATGGAATATTGAAGCCACTCTGCCTCACAAGTCGCTATACAGCTATCAACTGCATTGAGAAAGGATTTGCTTTAGTGAAAAGTACGTTTACCGTTACTGTGGAGAGGTCCAGTAAATCCAGATCACAGATACTGCACCCTGTTTCCCTTGTCCAGGCATTTGGAATGTAGTTTCCCAAATAATTCAAGTGAATCTGATCAAGAAAGGAGAATTCACTTTAATAAATCCTTTAATAATTGAAGGGATCCAATACAAAACAGAAGGTTCTTATAAACAAGAGAACTTTTAGTATTTGGAGTTAATTCTGGGAATTACTTCCACGCTAGTTTATTTACTAACTAGTGAAAACTTTTCAATCCTGTTACGCTATTGTCCTGTTAATTCTATGTTTAAAACAGAAGAATCAAGCATGACAAAGTGATGGATAGCAGGAGTTTCCTTTCTTTTTAAAACTACAAAGAATTAGTTTGTTTAATGTAGTGTAACTCACAGATTAGTAGTAAGGCATGTCCTGAACATAAGGAGGACATAGAGCTCCTGGAATATATCCAGAGGAGAGCAACTAAAATGATCAGAGGGCTGGAGCACCTCCCCTGGGAGGACAGGCTGAGCCAGCTGGTCTTGGTTGTTCAGCCTGGAGAAGTGAATGCTCCAAGGTGACTGTCTAGCAGCTTTCCAATTACCTCAAGGGGGCTGACAAGGAAAGCTGGGATAGGACTTTTGACAGGAGAAGACTTGAAGAGGGGAAATTGAGGTTGGACATTAGGAAAAATGCTTTCCTGTGAAGGTGGTGAGATGCTGGAACAGGCTGCCCAAGCAAATCGTGGGTGCCCCATCCCTGGAAGTGTTCAAGGCCAGGTAGGATGGGACCCTGAGTAACCTAATCTAGTGAAGGTGTTCCTGTCTGTGCAGGGGGATTGGAACTAGATGATCTTTAAGGTCCCTTCCAACACTAGCCATTCCATGATTGTCTGATTCAATGATTCCAACCTAAACCACTTGCCCAGCTGTAAAACACAGGTCCTTTATTTTCAATGGCAAAACGTCAACAAAGCCAGTGATGACAGATAACTCTAAAATTTTAACTGAGTCCAAAAGAACTGTAGCCACACAGAAGAAACTGGTCAGATATTTCTCTGCTACTCAGTGGTTATAAGCCAAACAGGCAACAGCATCATTAAACAGAGCAAAAACTGAAAAGCAGCAGTCACTGGGGAATAAACGAGTTTCAAACTTTATTTCATTCTCCTGGAAAGCATTTTTCTGAAAACAAGGAGCTACAACAAGGAACATGTACTCAGAATAACTTAGGAAGTATCCCTGCCCAATTCTTCATCCAGCAGACTACTGAAAACAATGCACCTTTACAATTCCTTGCCACATAACAAAGGAATGGAGTAGCCACGTGATCAAATGGAGCCATTTCTCCAAGAGAAACTGAGCCACATCCTCATGATCTAGATGTCAGATGTTTAGGGTTACTTGGTTGGTTTTAGGTTGGAGTGGATGATCTTTAAGGTCTTTTCCAGCCTCATCAGGACTGTGACAACAGGATCTTTATACATGGACAGAATCCACCCAGATAGCCATTTCACTGAACAGATAGTGTGCAATTATGAATCCAAAGCTCATGAGCCATGGGTGCATTGCAGACAGAGAACAATTACTCTGAAGACAATAACAGAAGCCACGAAGATGTAATAACAAAAGCCAGCCACATGCATGTACATACACACATACATATGCAAAAACCTATATATATAGATAGATACACACCCCAGTTTTTAGTATGCATATACAAAGGCACACCAAGGTCTGCAGTAGGATCAGACACAGTACTGCTTTGTATCCCAGTCTGTGACTCTTGGATAGAATTTTCTCCTGTTACTGTGATTACCATGTAATAAGCAGATAGACATTCTTCAGTAGCCTCAAGAATTGTTTTGCAGTTGTGAAGAAATAAGCTTAGTCTGCTATGTGATGCTACAGTGACTTTGGAAGCAGAATGAGTTGTTTCACCAGTGATAAAGTTACAGCGACAGCAGAATAACCTGATAAATAGAGCTAATAAAATGGAGGGGGGGGGGCATTTATCCTTGCAATTCTTAATGTTAATTGGAAACGAGCAGCAGTGGTATGCTGTGACTGTTTCAGACTCTTCTACCACCAGCTTTGCCTCTATTAAAATTGACAGCTTGGCAAAAAGATAGCAGCAACCTTTCACTCACCTTAGTTGGGCCATTTCCATGAACAGTGATTGGTAGTGTGTCATACACTGAATTCCGTGCTCTTACTCTTCCTTCTTCAAAGTTCAAAACAACTTCATCTGCAAATCAAAGAGACAGTAATGAGTAATTAAAAGCTAAAGTTTCAGCATCCTTTAAGCTCTTGCTGATACAATATGCCTTGCTGTGGACATCTCCGTCCATGTTTTTTGTTTGAAAGACAGTTGTTAATTACCTGGATCTTAAATCCTAAGCTAAATAAGACTAAATCAAATTTTAGAGAGTTTGACATCAGCAACCATCAGTATTTGAATAAAATAATTTTGTGCAAATGCTATTTATAGATAAAACAGTTATTTCAGGTATGATTCGAGAAGGAAAAAAACCCTGGAGCTTAAAGGTAAGAAGCTTGCATGGATGCTTTGTTTCCATTTAGATTCACTATAATTGAACAAAGAAAATTCCACACTGTTCCATATTCCATTTCATTATGTGCAGCCATTTGCTTAGGAGCATCTACAATGCAGTATTAATTACTAGTCTTACTTCAGTAATTACAATTGTGAAAGGCAATCATATGGATGGAAAAATGCTTCTTAACTTTGTGGGCTTTGTTGAAGCCATTCTGTGTATTTTAAGTCAGATATTTTATGAATAGGGAAAATAATCAATTCACATTAAACCCAAAAGGCTTGTGCCTCATTTACCTCGTCCAAGCATTTCTTTAAAACTAGCGTATCTTTAGGGTCTGATACTCATGGTTAAACAAAGTGCTAGTAACAGTTAATAAAACGCAAAACACACAGATCATTTCCTTACCAACAGCTCCATTTAAGGTCTGAAAAATTGTACATTTGTGGTCCAAAGTAATGTTAATGCGTTCCTGAAACGAAAGTACCAAAGACATTACAGCATTCTAAAAGCCAATGTTTTACAGCAATCAAACAATGTGTTTGTCTCAAAAACACAAAATATAAGTTTAATAACAAACACCAGCAGTTTTAAAGCATGTTCCTAATATTGTCTTATTTCCTACCCAATGCATAGCACATGGTCCCAAGCCAACCCCCTGGGAAGCACTTTAAATCACAGGGCTTTAGTGCACCTTATCTAGAAGATAATCTGTTTAGGCAGCTAATTGTTTTACTTCTGACTTTGGTGCAATCAGATTTAATGTCACACTCTCACAGTACTAATGGGGCTGGAAAAGACCTTAAAGATCAGCCAGTCCAACCTAAAACCAACCCAGTAACCCTAAACATCTGCCATCTAGCTCATGCCACTCAGCACTTCACCCAGCCTAACCTTAAAGACCTCCAGAGACTGTGTCTCTACAGTGTTCTTCCTTTCAAATGCACACTTAGCATTTGACTTAACTTGCAGAAAATCAATTCATGAAGGGCCAGAAGTCCTCCAAGGGGCAGCTAGGGATTTTGAGTTTGTCTAGTTTCTAGACAAGGAAGCTGAGGAGTGTCCTTGTTTCTCTTGAACAGCTTTCTGAGAAGGAGAAGTGGAGAGGGAGGATCTGAACTCTTCTTCCAGCAACAGGAGATGTAAAAAGGGTTTAGAGCTCACTGGGGAGGGTTTAGACTGGACAGTAAGAATCATTTCTTTACTGAGAAGATGGTCAAACACTGGAACAGGCTCCTAGCTGGTTGATGTCCCAAGCCTGTCAATTGTTTAACAGTCATTTGGACAACGCTCTTAGTATGTAGTGTGTTTTAACTTCTTCCAGTCAACTCCGTACTGGTCAGTCAGCTGTACCTGATAATCACTCTAGGGCACTTCCAACTGGAATATTTTATTCTAGACTATTTCTGTACCTGAATCTAAATGTGTCTGATGTTTCAGGCATAAATCAATGGGGAAAAAGTATGTATTTCAGAAATTCCACATCTGCCTTAAGTATACAGATACTCAAAATTAACCTCAAGATTCCGCAATAGCGCCGTCTAAGCTCTTTTGCATCAGTATATTGCAAAACTTTCCTTAGCCTTCTTTTTCCAACATCAGAGCCAAGCCTCTAACATCTATCATGCTTTAATCCTGCTACTCAGCAGAGAACTTTATTAAGCTGAGGCATGGAGACTTCGTCACCAAAAATTTATGGTACAGCTTTATTGAGCGTGTCTACACAGAAAGCTGAAGAGTCAGGGGCAGCTGCAGGCAGGATCTGAAATGGCAGAAAGCCAGAACATAAAACACTGGATCAGCAAGTAGTTCAGTGACACCCTAGAAATATGCCACGTTCTCCAGCCATCAAACTGCCAAGTATATGGGACCCTCATTGAGATGAATGCATCTGATTCCATACCTCAGAGCTATTATTTCTAGCAACCAAGTACAACCTGCCTGGATCTGCACAGTCTGAAACGATCTATCAAGTCATGACCCTTCGGAAGCCTGCTCATCACCCTGACATTAGGAACCTCTGGAGAACAAACCCAACTGTCGACATGGCACTCGGGAATAGAGAAGCATTCCTTTTATTCTTATCTCCTGATGTTTTATGAAGAGCAGCGTGTTAATGCAAGCATGAAGTAATGAGAAAGCCAGTGACTACCTACCCTTGCCAATGGGTCGATATAGATTTTGGTGTAAAACAGCTGATCATCATCATTATCGTGCAGATTATATTGCTGGACAATGCGATTTACATATGGAGCATAACCCATAAACCCTGAAATATCACACACACATGCAGTTATTTCCATAACAAGAGCTACTCTGCCAGTGACATCGCCCAGGTGGGAACTTTCTTCAGACTGGTGCCAGCAAAGTATGAAATTCACACTGCTTGACTCCACATTCAGTTTGTCTGTGACACGTACCATATTGGTTTTAGAGAATTCATAATTAACAGTTCCTTTAACACTCTTAAAGGAAACCATAAGAAACATAGAACTGTTTGGGACAGTCCTGAAAACTCCAAAGCAGGAGATTTAACTACTGCTGTTCCCAAGAAGCCTATTTATGGGAAAGGTTTCATGTTCATCAATCACTTCTTGCTGGCAGAAAAGCCTCAATATAATAGTGCCAGAAGTCCAAGAATTGAACTCAGCAGCCATATAACTTTAAAACAAAACAGTAACTTTAAGACAAAACAGTGCACACACAAGAATATAAAAAACAGGGCAGATAAGCAAGGGAGAGAAGGGAAAGAAAGGAAAAGGAACAATTCTAGATCTGCAAAGACTGCACCTAGGTGTGCCACACTGTGCTCTCTGGCAGTCAAACAGGATCAGTCAGGGCGTGTATTAATCAACTACAAAATGATTTCTGAAGCTGGCACTTAAAGGAAACCAGAACTAACACATCATTGGGAATAACTGGAGTAACTCACATTTCCCTTGAGGTGAGCTGCCTGAAATGCTAACGGGTGAGGCAGAGCTAACAGTGCATCAACACTGCCTACAGAGACCCCCAGAAAAAGGCAGCCATGTCAGGAAATTCCGTGAGCCAGCTAAACCGTGCCTATAAACAGCCCGTACTGCTTTGGCTGTGTTTGTACACCACGTAGTTTTAAAAGCAGATTCAATGGCAGTTGAGTTATCCCCGCACAGCCCATCACTGCAAGGCAGAGCTGCTCACTGCTGTTACTTGATTTACCTGATTTTACCAGTTACTGACAACAAATACCATGCAAGTTAGAATGAAAACTGTTTTCGAGCACAGAAGAGAACCTACTCAACTGTGGAGAGAAAAGGAGAAGAGAGCAGATTCAGTCCTCAATTTTATACTTGAGAAATTCAGGATACAATACGTAAAAGCAGTTAATGGAAGAGAGTCACGTTCAGGAACCACACTTGCCTCCTGAGTTCAGGAATCTTTTTCCACTCCGAACATTGGGATACTTGTCAGCTAGCCTTTTATCTGGCCAAATTAGTCCATCTGCTGCAAACACCACTTTATGATTAGTTTGCTGAAATTTTTTCAGCAGTTCTTCAGGGCCCCCTGCAAAGATAACGTCATAGCTGAAAGAGTAAAGAAAATATACCCGTTAGTTTCACTGTAATTGAGCTGTGTTCAATAACAAGTAGAGGGACTACTCAAATTTTAAAAATAATATAAACAACCATTATTCTGGAAAATTATTGTTTACATCCTGTTTTACCACCATACAAAAGATCTTACACCCTTCTAACAGAAATATTTCAAGCAACACTACTTATTCAATTCAGTTTCCCCTTCTATTTACATTCTTTTTCATTTTTAACCTTCCATATCTTTGAATTTTTTCCGACCCCCGCCTGACTCCAACCCCCTTTTAGGTAGTTATAGACAGCGATCAGGTCACCCCTGAGCCTCCTCTTCTCCAGGCTGAACAG
>VZRI01009693.1:124065-168908 GCA_013397515.1 Upupa epops
TGCAAAGTTTCCTGTCCACCAGTCCGCCCAGTCTCTTTCCACCCGAGTGCTCTCCAAGATCTCCATTCCCAGCCTAGAGTTCTGCCTGGGGCTGTTAGAACCAGAATGCACACCCTGACATTCATCCTTGTTCAAACTCATCCTACTGGAGTCTGCCTATCTCTCCAGTCTGTCTGGCTGATGATTTAAGATGATTCACTGGGACACTCCACATGACAAGACTCTGTGTAATCTTAATCAAGAATGCTTTGTCTACCTGCAGCAACTGAAAATCAGCCCCAATATAACACAATGGAATGGGATAGTTATCTAAAATCAAAAGATCTAACCTTGACCATGATTTTGTTGGGCTAAGAAGCTGGACAGCAGTACACAGCCTGTGGCACACAGAACATCTTGCACTGAGAAGGATTATTCAGCAGTAGAGCCAGCAGATCAACCACTACGGATTTCTGGTACTTCTTTCCTACACTTTTGAAATTATTCAGAACAGCTTTTCTTCAAAGGGGGTTTTATGCAATCATCTTAAGAGGACTGAACAACAGCTGGCTTACAAATGCCAGAGATTTCCACCGCAGAGCCAAGATTTAACCCTGAGGCGGAAGTGTGTTATGTAGTCTATGTAAAGTAAGTACGTTCCTTCCAAAACCTCGTCCCTGTTTACTTTTTCTGTAACTTTGGCAGAAGATATGAAAAAAAAAATCCAAAAACTGTACGTTTTTGAGTTTCCCCAACTTGGCAAAAATTGTCTCTGCCCAAATATACAAGAAAATACACAGGACTACACTTCCCTCCCTTTCCTATTAAACTGCTGCAGCACGATTCAAAGACAGAACGAGCCAGAAGAACAAGAAACCAGAGACAAGTTGAAAACCAACAAAACCAGAGATTTGTCTGAGACTTTAACTTAATAGCTCGTGGCGGGCTGTGCTTCCCTTCTTTGATCAGGTTAGTGCGCTGCTGCAATGAGTTACAGCTGCAGAAGGGAACCAAACACCCCAAGAACACTGCTTCCAAGGACTGTCATTCTGTAAATGAAAGCCAAAGTTGAGCAACATGCTGGGCTAGCCACAGGCTGTACTTGTGGAAGGGATATACCATTCAATGCAGCAGTTTAGAATACAAAGCACAGCACAGAGTTTCTTAACTGCATTACCATTACAGTAAACTTCACACACTAATAGATATTATGCAGAAGCATGAATCCAGCACTGATCTATATTTTCCACTCATTTTCATAGCCTTCTGTTTCGTCAAGAAGTGGCTTACCACTGCCACATCTCCCAGCCTGGACCTCCTCCAACCTTCTGTCCCCCTTCTGACCACTCTTCTCACCAGCTGTTTTAAGAGGTTCCTGTTTTTCTCTCCAGGCAACAGGAAACATCCGTCAGACTGCAACCTATAAATGGACCACTTGGCTTGCTCACCTGCTATTGCAGATCATGTGCAGTCTACCCAGGACTCAACTCCTACTTTAAGGGAGGATTCACTTCAGGTCTACACCACTATGACCAAGACTACAGTGCCAAGACTATCCTTGACGGCTCATACCGTCATATGACTTACTTTAAATATGCCTTCAAAATGTAATGGGGAAAAAAAAGGCATGGATGTATCCAGGAAAAAACAGTCTGCTGGAAGAGCTCTCAGTCTTTTATTTATTCTTCATAAATCCTTCCCATTAAGAAGAAAGCAAGAAGGAAACCGAAAAAGCAATAACCAAAAAACAACCAAAAAACCCCCAAAAAGAAAACAAAGGAAACCCAACAACCCCAGAAAGTTTCCACAACTCCAGCCCTATTTCCTGATGATCCCAGATGGCAGATGCTTGGGGCTGGATTCCACTCATCCCTTCTCTTTTGAAGCAATACCAGCACTTTGAGAAACACAGGGGAACAGCAACCTTGACTGGGGTCCTCCAGAGCTGCACATGCAGTTTTTGCACGCACAACTTTAATAACAAGGATTTCTTATTGGAGCTGGGGGTTAAAAACCTCAAGATACAAATGGGAAAGGGGCAACCATGAGTTAAGATCCCATTTCTCATCCTATTGAACTGGACTCTTCAGTCACACACCCTATAACTTGTTTACACTGTCTCCCTCCAGGATTACACCTGCAGCATTTTGATAGTAAGAGAGAATCTCATTTTCTAATACAACTTTCTAAAATCATTTTTAAAATTGTCTTCACCACTTCCACGACACAAGGCGATGCCTGTGGGAGTTCTGGATGAACCAGTCACTGAATCAGCCATTTTATCCAATCTACACTGGCCATTAGCCAGTTCAATCTGAAATGGTCCAAAGTAAATCAGCAGTTAGCTCTTGCCCAAACAAACCCAATTTAAATAGTATTCCTTCTGCAGGCAAAGTGCTTTGCTGTCTGCACTGAGATGCAAGCTGTCCGCAGAAGTTCAAACTATTTCCAGAATTTTGAGCCATATAAAAATCTGCTAAAAAAAACAAACCAGAAAAAAAGAGGCAGCTCTGCCTATTAAGTAAACAGTCCACTGGAAATTATTTGCTTAGTTACAGTAAGCAAACCAGACATTTCCTTTCCCCACCCCCAAGATTAATATTCCAAATACTTCACCACAAATATAATAAGAAACACCTGAAAAAGAGCAGCTCCCCGGATTTGTATTTCCCAAATTTACTGCTGCCCTGGTTGCCATTTACACTGCAGATCAGGATGGCTGCAAATGAAAAACCACTAGGGTTAAAATATACTTCTAGAACCAGCAAACCACTTTCTCCTATCTGTAATCAGTTCCATCAGCTTTAAATCAATATGTGCTTGGGATTACGGACCTCAAAAAATTGGGAAGCCTTAAATCCTGTGACTTTCCATGACAGGAAACATTATGGCACCTGCACTTCAACAAAGAATGGTCTCCTCTGCACTGTCTTGTCCATGACAGCACACAACTTGCCCTTCTAAAGAACAAATTATCCTGGAGAAGAATTTGATGCATACCCAATTCTGATCATGAAGTTGCATATTCTACCATAGCAGCAGTGATTATTTGGATAATAAATTTAACAGCAAAGACATTCAATCTAAGTATCAAACATTTGGGAAACATCTGCTTCACCTAAGCATTCAGTAAAGAACAAAGTACCCTAAATTAATCTTATAACCTTTCAGCTGTTGTATGATCAGGAGGAAAACACTATAAACAAACATGCACTTCTGGAAAGACTTCTTCCACCTTACCAAATGCAAAGCTGATGAAGGCAATTGAGAAAGAGAAATCAAAGCATGAACACACAGCTCCAAACTCTTACTTTCACATACAAAGTATTTGGTGTAATGAGGTACTTTTAAATATTTATGAACAGGCTTTTTAAAGATTTAGACACTGGCTTTCTGACCTGTCCACTGTTTATTACAAATGAAATAGATAACCGAGTAGCACCTTTTAGTTCGCTATCCATGTAACAGGCTACTCCAACTTGCCTAGACTCCTAACTTAAAACAACAGGTGAACTTGCCAGTAAATACCACTGTCAATCCACTTTCTCTCCTGTGATGTCAGCTGCACAAATCCTGCTGAACTCCTAACTTGCTACAACTCTTCAGCTGTCAATTTACATAAAATAAAGCAAATTAAAGCTGAAAGAATGGCTGCTCCAGAACTTTCTAACACCAACTCAGTAACAGCAGTGTGAACCCATGCTGTAGCCTCTCCAGGCTTGCACTCAGTAATCTTCCCAGTGTTGCCTGTTTGCAACTGGAGTCTGATGTCTCCAATTCAAGGCTTTGTTCCTGCAACTTCTTTTATAGCTGTGACCCAGCTAGTGTGGAAGAGTTTGGCAGTTGCTGTGAGCTGGATTCTTAGCTGCTCTGATCATGTTCTTGTCACAGAAGCAAAGAAAGAAGAGAGAAAAAGGCAGAAGGAGCAAGGAAAAAAAGGTTGTAGTCAAACAGGTTTCAGCTGCCTGTTTCCAGCCTCCAGTGAGGATGTTCAAGCATATTTATGCTATGAGCTATCATCTGGCACCTGCAGAAGCACAGTCTCTCCCATCCTTCCACCACACAGCCACACACCAGAGGTATATCTGGCACCAATCCTCTTCAGTTCTTCAACATGTAAAAGTACTTCTGCTACGTGTTTTTCCTCAGGGGCCTGCTTCCCAGCTTCCTCCGAATCATTATTGCTTCATGGAACAATTTCATGCTCTGGTCCCTACTGGCCACTTTACTTCTGGAGCTATTTTTGCTCCTCCTCCATCCCACACTCTCCACCCGCTGCCACTCACTGCAGCTGAACACAGACAGGATGAACGCTTGCCTAAAAGCCTGTCAGCTCCCAATAAGATGTTTTTTTAACACTCTTGAGGCAGCAAACCATGAACCAATCTTACATCTGTAAATCTGTGAAAATAATGATTGCTCCAAGGGCAATCTGCTAATTTTATGAATGGAGAAAAACGGAAGGGAACTCCCCCGGATAAACAGCGAGGGGAGAAAGCAGCATGCCATTTTCAGCATGTCCCACAGCTACTTCTGCATACACAAGCAGACTATAATGTAAAGGCAGCAAGCCAGCTTTTCTCACCATTCAACAAACATTACAACCAAGTCCTCTTGATCAGCATAGCTCGCCATGCCTTCTTTCAGCAGTCGGACTTTCTGCCCTCCACCGATGGAGTTCGGCAGCTCGCCACCTTTCCACTCTTCACCTTCACCGAGAACCTGGAACACGAAAAAAGCACTTACTGCTAGTACCCAACACCAAGCAGCTTTTTAAAGCAGACCCTTTATTGAAAGCAGATGCAACACATTAAAATGATGAAGCAGAAGCAACACGTTCGAGCATAGCAAGACAGCACTTCCAGCATCATAATTTTTCTGTCTGAGGCAGCGTTCAGCACAATGACATCACTGCAAAAACATGAATGAGACATTTCCTAACCAAATAAGAATCAAGCTATTGCCTGCTACCACCATTTATTCAAATGTGACTCCTCTGATGGGAAAAAAGTGAGTAATAGTTTCAAAATCTGTATTAGAAAAACATTCGGAATAAGGTTTTTGAGAGTCAATACAAACATTTTAGGAACAAAGGGGTAAACAACCTTCATGGATCAGGGTATTAATAGAAAGAAAGGGGTTTGCTTTTTGTTTTAACATCCCTCCAGAAAACTTTTGTACAACAAAAGGACAGGATCTCAAATACACAGCTGGCTGCTAAATAAAACCCCTCCCCAGCCAAGTACTGCAGCAAGTCACATCTTAAAAAAAAGAATATATCCCTTAATCTTCGTGTAGGTTGTGAACACAATGGTTTGGGAACATATAAAATGTGGAAGAACTGCACTGCAGGGTATTTTGGACAACTCTGCCAAGCTAATAGGTGTATGCAGAGCTCAGGCTGTTTAGATGCCTCACTACAACATTATGATAGGAGGAAGTGTTCTCTCAGTCTTCCAGCTTCAGTGGTACAAACTTGAGAGACCCAAGTAATTCCCTATTTATAGTACAGACACTGTGTTAAAGCAGAAAAGAACACTATGAATTCCTGGATTTTCTCTTGCAGAGCCTATCTGTGGTAAGAATGTAGAAGATTAGTGTCTCCCCTGTTTCCTAAGGTCACGTGGAGGCCAGCCTCAGTGGATGACATACAGAGATGGTGAGCAAGGCAGAGAAAACCAGCAAGAATGACAAACATTTTGTCCTCTCTGAGTTACAGGTTCCTGGAAAACATGGTGAAACTGCCAGTTGTAACCCTCCTTTCTTCTCTCCACACAAAAGGGATCCAGCCTTGGTTAAAGAGGAAGGCACAGTCAAAGCTTTCTGAGTGCAGTGCAGTTTCCAGAAGTATTCATGCAAACAAATCCAGCCACACTGATTAGCGAGGCTATCTGATAAACCACAACAGAGCACGGGGTGACTGACGTGCACTGATCACAACAGCTCCTGATCTGTAAATTGGGTCCTGAAGCAGTGGAAGAAGTACCCTTCCATGGCTGTTCAGAGGGGGACCAGCAGGTAAGCAAGAGGAATAGCTGCAGGCCAACATGCAAGTACCCTCCCTATCTGTCCCCAACCTCTGGAACAGTTTTACTTTGCCCTAGCATGCAAGGAAGCTACTGCAGCATCAGCTACGATTGCACTGTTTGTGTCTTAAAGGTTGTACAGCATGGATATTTGGTATGAAAACACACAATACCTTCACTGTGTAGTTGAAATGCTTGGCAGTTCGCATGAAACGGTGAAAGCCATCGGTTTCTTTGGTTGCTACAGTAAAAACTAGTAATTTATCTGAAGGGGGAAAAAGAAGGAACATGTATTAACGTTTTCAGGCCACAGCTTATATATATGTATATATATAAAATGCACTGAACAGCACTGGACAGGCCAGCATGTCCTTTAAAAAAGGAGGCAAATATTCTGTCATAGTAGAGGCACGAGCCATTCTCAAGCAAGAACTGGAATGGACTAGGGTGCTGCACTAAAGATTATCCTCAGGGAAAAAAGAGGCAAAAAGAAAGAATAACAAAGCAACCCAACCTATCTACTCTGTAAGCAACTAGCTCGAGATATGGCAATAAATCAAGACTACAGGACAGGAAGGAATCTTCAAAACAAACCCAAATTCTTTTCATCAGGCTGAACTAAGCCTGTAACCTCTTGTAACAGGACTAAATGGTACCAGAGACCTTCACCCCATCGCAGTAACTCCCCTGAAAGCGAGTGTTCCAATCTCTTCATGAGAACAAGGAAAAAACCCACAGCCATGGGAAGCAGCTAGTCCACAGGCAGTGTTTAGTGCTTTTAAGCCTTTGGGGAGAGTCAGATGAACATAATCAAGGTAAATCATTCACAGCAATGNGGGTTTTTGTACACAAGAAAATCCCACCAGTACATCTTCGAATCCTCCAAGAGGATTCCAGTGCAATGCATTCTCAGATGTACTGACTCAAAGACAGCCACAAACACAACAATAATGGTTCAGTACCTTCACAGTCATTTATAGAATCATTTATAGGGTTGGAAGGGGCCTTAAAGATCATCTAGTTCCAATTCCAGCACCCTTGCACAGGCAGGGGGCCCCTCCTTCACTAGATCAGGGCTCCATGCAGTTCTGCAGGAGTTACCNTTCCAGCCATGATGATTCCACAGTCTGCTTCATAAGCTTGTTCTTACCTAGTTACTTCTTGAACAGTCTCATCCTTTAAGCAGTGACAGTATGACATGCCCCATACCTACTTCACTAAATACATCTTCTGTGCCTTGAGCAGACCTCCTAATCTGTAGACACCGCCCAAGTTTTTGAACAACCACCAGCATCTCTACCCACCTTCATCACCATGCATAATCACATCACCCTTTCCTTCACTAGTTCTAATGAAGATTTGAACTGCTACCTCTACCGAACTAGACCGACACTCCCGCAATACAACATGCAGCAAAGAATCTGTAAGCACTTGAAACACTTCAATCAACTCAAACACACAAAAAGTCTAAGAAAACTGTTTTAGAAGATTAATTGCTCTCTCTTTTCTCCACTTAAGTGCTAAAGGGTTTTTGTACACAAGAAAATCCCACCAGTACATCTTCGAATCCTCCAAGAGGATGAGTCAGAAGACCATAATCAAGGTAAGTAATTCACACCAATGAGAAAGATCTTCGAATCCTCCAAGAGGATTCCAGTGCAATGCATTCTCAGATGTACTGACTCAAAGACAGCCACAAACACAACAATAATGGTTCAGTACCTTCACAGTCATTTATAGAATCATTTATAGGGTTGGAAGGGGCCTTAAAGATCATCTAGTTCCAACTCCAACACCCTTGCACAGCCAGGGAGCCCCATGCAGTTCTGCAGGAGTTACCACAGAATTAAGAACATGATGCCTTACGCTACAACTAAAACAGAACTAAAGACAGATGACAGGGTATTTCTCTATGGAACAGATTAAGTTGTGATTAATTTATGGGTCAAGCACTGAATTTAAGTCAAATTAAAAGGATCTGGAAAAATCCGAGTATACCAGATGCACTGCCAAACCAAGTAAACCCTTTATTGAAAGTTTCCTGGTGACCAGTCAAGCAATGAGGAAGTAATTTGGTTTGGGAGACATTTTCACATGTCTACCTTTCAGAGAAAAGTTAACAGCCAAGGTTTAAAAAAATCCATACCTGACCACACAATGCAAGTGACAAAATGCGGGCAGCATCAGATTCCTCCCATAGCGACAGTATGAAATCACCACCCAAGTACAGTTTGGCAACCAAAAAACACACTGTTCATGGAGTACTGTTACTCTCCCGATGGAACCCACAGTAATTCCACCTACACGTTGTTCATTGACTTCAATACTCACTACAGAGCCTGGTTTGTAACTTGAGTGTTGTGGAATAGGATGAAAAAGAACGACGTGCCAAATCATAAGGAATTTCAGCCTCAGCTGTGTAAAACAAAGACTGCTGAGCAGACAAATAATGCAGTTTACATTGGCATGGAACTGCAAAAAAATCTGTATTACTCTCTCAGCCAAAGCAGCAATCCAAGGGAACTGCCTGAGTCAGGTTTGCAAACAGTCACAGAACAACAGGAAGCTATTTTTATCAAAGCAACGTTCAAATTTGAATTATTCTTTTTATGGCATATTTGCCAGATGAAGAGGCTTAAAAGGCGCTATTTCCATCTCCCAGCCACAGACTTTTAGCTGGTACTTAATTTTTAAGTGAAGCAGAAGTGTAATTACAGCCTCTACAGTCCACTCAGAATTTGTTTTGTTATGGACTAGTATTTGTTAGGCTTTCTTTGGGTTCTTTATGGAGGGAGGGGAGGCAAGATTTGTTGGGTTTGGTTTTTTTAGTGATCAAACAGCAGAGAAACTGTCTATCCAGACACAGAATATTCAATGTAAAATGTATTTGAGTTACCTTGGCACATTATAGATGGTACCATTAACCAAACAAGGAAAGCACCACAGTTCTCTTCTAGCTATTAAGGCATTATGAAAATACTAACGTAATTCCTGTAACCTTATTTAGATGCAACAACTTGCACTAGTTTTGCCGGCAGAGCTCCACCAAGTGTACCATGGGAGAGATCTGTTTCTTCATTTCTGATGTCTAATCTGTCCCAATTCTGTCTAGTTACCCAAATCCAAAGCGACTTTCCATGAACTCAAGAAGTCTGAACGTGTAAGCACAACACAGATCCCAGGGGAGTAAGTTTATCCAAATGCTGTTTCCATTTCAGGATGTGATCAGCTACATCTATTTTAGCTGCAGCCACCCACAGTGACCCTACTGTGCAGAGCATGTTTGCTGCCATAAAGAGTCCAGCCAGCGCAGGGACTCAGTGCAGCACTAGAGCCCCTACCTCAGACTGAGCTGCATGTAAACAGCACACTGAGAAGTGGAATGAGCGGCCCAGAGCACCCAGCAGCATCACCATACCAGCTCCAGGGCTGCAGCTGTGCAATGAAGACACAAGCATAGCAGCAGTAAGCTGCCTGCAATTACTTAGACCCCAAGTCACTGCTATGGTCCAGTAATCCCCAGTGAGCTGGCTTCACAAAAACACCACAATGAATTCTAGCTGTAGCTTAACAGTGTTCCTGATTCACCATCCACCAGCACAAACACCTGTCCTGCCTTGCACCCAGATGTCCACCCTAAGGAGCTCTGCTGTACGGTCTTATGTATAGCCTGGAGCTATTGAGTTGAAGTCTGGCTATCCCACTCACACAAGGAGATGAGCACAGTAATATCCGAGTAAGAAAGAATAACAGCATGCTCGAAGTGCAAGCATACATGAAATCAAGAACACAGGAGGTGGTCACGGCCCTCCACACTTGCAGGGTACTGGGACACCACGGAGGGTACCGGCTGCCCAGCGTACATGCTGCCAGAGGCATCTCGGCTGCCACTGGAGGGGATTACCAAGCCTGGCACTCATTTTCACAAATACAATCAGTTTGTGTAAAAAGGCAAAGCAAACCCAGTACTAAAGGTCAACAGGAAGGCATGAAAACAAATCTGATGGGTTTCATGCCAGCACTGAGGGTACTGAAGTTACCACAGCCCCATTATTGCAGACAGCTTGCCGATGGTCACATTCACAAAACAGCTGTTATGTTTTGAAAATAAGCCTAAGAGCATGTGCTTGGCCAAGACAAGTATATCCAGTGACAACGGAACTCATTCTTGCATGCAAATTGGGGAATCCTTTCGCACTCAAGTTGAGAAAGACAACAGAGCACACAGAGCACGTTAGGACACCCAATGAAGGTTAACATAAACATCACTCTCTTTCATCAATCTTTTGTAGTGCTACCATCAGGAATCTGACTGCATCATATTTATTTCTAGAAATAAGGACTATAACCCAGAGCCTTTGATTTCAGTGACTTGCCTGGCATGGTCTCAGCCAGAAATTGCTGTGGTAGGGCTGCTTTAAGTAGCCGTGACCCTTCTCCTTCTACCTTGGCAAACAAGGACCCAAAGAACTTCAGTCATTCCTTGCCCACCCATGTGGTTCTTATTTATCTTGAATAAAACAGGGATTACTACATTTATACCAGGGGTTGTAGGCACTGGTACAGTAGCTTCAAGGCAGCCAAGACAGAATATTGCTCACAGCCACACGGGAGCTGAGATTTAGTCCTTGGACTCAAGTACTGAGCAGTTCTCAGGAGTATGAAGGAGCTGTAAGAACAAAGGACATCTGTGAACAGTACCCACACCATATCACCAAAATCTATCTGTATCTTTAAAACTAGTGACTTATGACAATAAATAAATGATGTTTGGTTCCTGGAATATGATTTTATCCACATCTAGATCAAACAGCCTGCTTTCCCATTTACAGAGTACATCCCACCCAGAACTGCTCAACCGGAGTAACAGCAGCAGAGAGATGCAGGAGCTGGATTCTGGAGCTAGATTGAGGAATTCACAGATTGGATCAGAAGCAGAATGAACAAAGCCTCCCTTGGACTGTGGATACTGGTGAAGAGAAAGTGACCCTTGTGATCCCTCAGCTTTATATCCAGTATGATGCATATGGACTGGAACACCTTGTTTGTCAGTGTAGGGTCACCTGGCCTGTCCACTCCCACTATGAAATGTGACCTCTAGCTTACTGTACCCACAGCGTAATACATGAGTAAGGTGTGCCCTTGGTCTTCACAGCAGCAAGTACAAGCGAGAGCCTTTCCATACCTCAACTGTAAACATCAAGTGTAGAAGTGCACATCGTCTACAGAAACGTGATGTTAATTTCAGAAAGTGCAGTTAGCTAGAAGAGAGAGCTGAAAAGCAAAAGCATTGACTGCATTAGTTTTGTCCTAACTCAAACCAGGACAGGAAGATACCCTGGAAAATGTAAAATACAGTAGCTTCTGAACAAGATTAAACTTGCTGAGGTACAACAAAAACAGAAAAAAGGCTGATATAAAGCCTTTGCTGGAAAATATCCTATTTATAGGCTCAGCTGTTGTTTCCTACATAAAATCAAGTAATTTAACAGTCTAAGTTCCCAATTAATTGCAAAACTGATTGCTCCTCAAGGGAATGTTGCATGATATTTAAACCCACACTACTAAAGAAGGCATTCAAAACACTGAAATAGATCACTGGGCTACACGACCCTGCATGGCACCAATCCACAGTACAGTCATGATAACCAGTTCTCTTCCCACACGGTTCTGATGACTTCACTAAAGCATTCTTCATATGCTTCCAAGCCAAGCTGGACTCTGCAAACAGCTAGAGGATAACCAATGTTGTAGGCAATCGCTTCCTTATTTCTATGGACTCAGACCATATGTTTGAAAACTCAGAAGAACTGTTAAGCCAACTAAAAAGCTGAAATAGTTAAGAGCACTTTCAAAATCCAGATTTTTAGCAATACACAACCTTCCCCTTAGCATTCAAGGAGCCAGCATTAGACTTGTTAACAAGAATTTTTCTACCCCTATAAATAAGGGTTAGAGCTACATCAATCCCAGCTTCAGTAGAAAACCAGCACACACCTTCTGAGACAGGAGAAACCCAGCATACACAAGGTAAGCACCATCTGAAGATACATCTAGACACACACACTTTGTTACTGTAATCCAGAGGCAAACAAAAACAAAGCACCAAACCTAAACATAGGTGTCTACCCAGTGTCAGTTTCTAGGACGTACATATGGTCGAAGAAAGCGGTAAGCCAACACAAGAAAATCTGGTCAAAAGGGTATAAAGAGGCGAAAGACATCTGCCAGCTGTTTAGTTTCTCCCCAAGACTCTTTAGAAACGCCACAATCTGTTTAAATAGTAAACACGGTCATCTTTTACAAGGAAAGCCAAGTGCATTACACTCCAGGAGGGGGAAGGATGAGTGGTGTACAGAGTGCTACTTCACATTCTAACGTTCTGGGGTTTTTTTTAATCTGATCTTTGCACTACACAGTCAGCTTCTGTTCAAGACAAAATACTTTGCTACATGACTCTATTCATTCCACAGAGAAACAGGCTGGCTTCAAAGTCCCATTAACCACAGACATCATTGTAAGATCAGATCCTCTGCAATTTAATAGTACAGTTGGATTACACTTAAAAAATATCCTTGGAAGGGAGAACAAAACAGTCTTGAAAACCTCACGGAAGATTGAAAAGTGGTAAGACTCAAACCAAAAGCTTACATTACAATGAACAGATAGCCAGTTAAGAATGGCCAAATGCACAGTAGACACCAATTTTACACAAATACACATTCTGGCGTGAGAGAGAGATGAGAAGGAAAGGTGCCTGAGGGCTGCAGGAAAGCTAATGTCACTTCAGTCTTCAAAAACAGAAAGGAGGACCCAGGGAATGAACTACCAGCCAGTCAGCCTCACCTGCATCCTTGGAATTATGGTAGAACTCATTCTGGATGTCTTCTCTAAACGTATGAAGGAAAAGGGTAGCAGGAGCACTCAGTATCTATTCAACAAGGGGAAACAATGTCTGACCAATCTGATAGCCTTCTACGATGGCAGCACTGGCTGGGTAGATGAGGGAAGAGCAGTAAATGTCATCTGCCTTAACTTCACCGAGGTTTTTGAAAATGCTTCCCAGTGGAAAGCTTAAGAGAAGTTTAGGAAATGTGGGTTAGATGAATGGAAAGCAAGATGGATCGAGAACTGACTGAATGAGAGAGGTCTAAGGGTTGTGGCCACCAGTGCAATGTCTAGGTGGAAGCCTCTAGCCACTACTGTTCCCCAGGGGTCAGAGTACCAGTCAACATATTCACCAACAACCTGGAAGAGGAGACAGAGCACACTCTCCACAAGTTTGCCAGTATAAAACTGGCAGGAGTGGTGGATTCTGTGTAATGTCCATCTTCTGATGTTATAGTTTCTTCATAACTATTATACAAGGTCAGGTATAATCTCTGCTCCTACCTGATCCTCAAAATTACTCAAACTACAGGAAGCAGGAAAAAATGGCCTATAAATTGTTGTAAACTATTAATAACTATAAATGCCAATCGTGGTCATCAGGGATTGCGTTCAGCCACAGGCTGTTCATAGATGATGCTTCCTGTGCTCCTCCACCTTATTTTTAGACCTTCTTGAAGTTAGAGTAATAACTGTCAGTATTAAAACTACCAACACTGTCCTGAGCCAGGGATTAGAACTGCAGTACGTGGAGGAAGGTTTCAGAAGCTGACCAGGGATGTACCCTGCCCTAGTTTCAGTTACTCTTCAGGCTGGTGCAGTTACAACATCCTCAGTCACTGTAAGCCATGCCTCTTTAAGGGTCCTTCCTATTTTCACGTGTTAAAGAAGCTGAGTTAGCAGAAATGGGAGATCACATTATGGAAGGGCAGCTCCACATTTGCTCATAACACAGAAATCATGCTGCATTAGAACTTGCTAAAACACAGTGCCCCTAGACAGGGCAAAACACTGAAGTTTTCTGCTGCCCTCTTTCCTACTAATTTAATCTAACTAGTTTTTCAGGATTTAGGAAGAAACATCACTCAAGAGTTCCACTGCTGTTAAACATCTGCAATCTAAATATATTTATGAAGAAGTGAACAGTGCTGCAGCAATTGTGCATTTCAGAATCTGCAGTTTATTATGAAAACTCATAAGACTCCTCATGCAAAAACAATTCCCTTGTGCTTTAATTCACAGCCCACGGGGATAGGAACAGACATTTCCCTCTTCCATGCACAGTCTCCAATGGCAAGCCTGCTGAGCTGCTGCTTACTGCTTGTCTTTTACCACATCATTTCTAATGTCACATAGGTACAGCGCCTAAAACGTTCACGTTTACTGCTGAACGGAGCCAGTCCCAAAACAACAAACCACATCTGTAGCTGTTTGTCAGTGTATTCATATACACACACGATGATTAGAAGTTACTCCCAACACACAACTGAATTCAGGAAAACAACTCTTCTTAATTCTCAGTTTGCTTCCTTATAATTCAGTAGTATTGAACGTACAGTCAACAAGAGCTCATTAAGACCTGTATGTGCACTCATCAATCAACTGCATCAGCCCTGGGTGCTGGACTCACATTTTTTTCTGATGCAAGACTTCTTTGGTTTAATAGCTGAGCAGATACACGTACAAGCATCAGCAGTCAACAAGTTTTCCTTCAGCCTCAGTAGACATGGATGAGAGTGTTTACTGAATCAGTTATTCTGTGGTAAAGCAATGATAAGACACTTCCCTTCATTCCCAGCAAAGAAAGAAAATAAACTGTACATGACATCATTGCCATGCCTGAAGCAAACGCTTCCCAACAAGCAGGGAACAGATCAGGTTGCAGCTGTTTATTAGTGCCCAGATAGCAATCAAACCACAAAAATCTTCTTGAGACTAGGAGTGGACAGAGTCATGGCACAGGCTGGGTCTTGCTTGAATGCACGGATTGGATGGCCCAGCTATAAACTGTCATCAGGGCTGTGCAGCTGAGAGGACACAATCAGTATCAGCTGTCCAAGTGAGAAAGTTTACTCAGCTTCTGCCTTGCCCATTCTGTCTTTCTCATAAATACAGATCTAGAAAAGAGCATGCTTCTTAAACTGTTGTTTAGCAAAGCCAGCTGTTTAAACAGAAGCAGTGACAAACAGCAATAACCATTGTTACAGTCCGTTTTGTGACGGCTAATCAATCCATCAATGAAACCCTGAAGTTAATATTTGCAACAACAGTTTTTGTCTTTGTTTAAAGATAAATTGGAACAGAGCCATCCTGAAGGTAGTTAACTGTCCCTCATGCTTACACTGCGGTTCACATTGTCAAGAGATCTTATCACCCTGATTAGTCAGCTCATTTGAGAAAGCTGCCCTACAGCTTCACATCTGGCCCTACATCCAGATACTGGACAAAAACCCATCTGTCCTGCTTCTGACATAAAACAGCACACAGTGTCATGCAGGAGATAAATTTAAAGATGTTTTTAACTTCACTTAACCAGCAACTTCAGTCATTAAGTTTACGGGCCTGATTCTGATCCAACGTGAACAATTCTTTTACAGAGATGTAAAACAGAATTAGCCAAGTGCGTCTGAGGTTAGCCTAAGGCAACACTTGTGCTCTGTCACGTTTAATAGGAACCACAAAACTAAAAGGTAAGCAATCCGTGCTGACTTTGTAGTATTTTGCTTTTCATAATAAGAAATTACAAAAGCAATCCTATCAGCTGTATTTTCCTGTACAGCTGAGCTCAGTGAGAACCCCTTAGACCCACAGGTAGAGAAGTCATCCTCAGAAGTGATATGTAAATGCCCCATCTTTTAATATTTACTGTTTTCCCCTCACAGTTTATTTGTATTAAACTACAAATTCTGCACATGTCAGGCTTAAAAGCCTACTCCCAGTTACACTGCGAGAATCACTGCTACTCCCTACTCAACCACAATTTTTTTCCACGCCTGTTTCTTAAGAAGATCCACAGTGGGTCAATATATTTGACCAAAAAAGGAACACTTTTTAATACTTTTAAAGGGTGAGCCACAAAGAGCTGATAATCCAACCACTAAAATAACAGGGGATCCTTCGGAAACGCCTGTAAATGTGGATGTAGTAAGACAAGGGAATATTCTCAAGTTTAGCCACAAAGCATTCAGGAAATTGGTCTATAATTACTTTTACTTCATTACAAAAGCAGCTATGTGTTTTAAAACAAATTGTGCAGTAGTCCACAGTATCTTTAAGATGGATCAAGAAGACATATCGTATAGTTTAATTCTGTTTCAACTACATAATTTGTCAGAAGTATAAATATTTTGACAATTATTAAGTACCTACATTTCTGCTGTCTCAGTGCTCGGCTGGAACCAATGCCATTAAATTAGTGTATAAAAAAAGGCACAGGCACGCGCGCACACACCCCAAGAACATGAAGAAGCCAGGCTGATCATCACATAAGAGACTTACTCTCTCTAGTGGACTTAGTTTCTGTTGTACTTTATTTGATTGTCCTTCTACTACAAATGATAAAGGGAACTCTAGCTCCTGATAAAAAGTTATGGTATGAAACAGTGACTTTACCTATCTAGTCTCATTTGGTATAATCTGTGTTTTGAAAAACAAATTCTCCTTAAGAAAATACTCCAGAAGCAGTTCTACAAAACCACCTAAAGCCAACTCGTGATGTTGGGATGTGATTACAAGCAGATTTTCTTCTTTTCTACACATACAGATATTTGGTCAGGTTGTGTTTTGTGCAGGAGAAAACCAAACTCTACGAATTGAGGAAACTAAAATAGTCTCAGACTTACTTGCCTTGCAAAAACTGCAGAAAGCTTGTCATAAAAGTACTCTTCATGAAAATGGAATTCACTTGAGCAACATACAAAGTAATTACCCTTTCAGACTAGCGGTTCTACACGGATGGGAAGATCCTGCTTTTGACTACACAATGCAGTAGTGCTAACTCAACAGACAGTGTCTGTGAAGACACTGTCACTTCCACCTAGGTGAGTAGAAGAGGAAGGCAAAAGCCAACAACTCAGACATCAGTTATTGCTCTCCAGACTATGCTACTCACTAAAGAAAACTTTGAGAATTAATCTGCTTGTTTAGACCAACATCACAAACGTGTTTCACTCAAACTCCTCAGCCCAGATAACCACGGTGGGACATGCCACTTATTCCATTGGCCTTTCACACTGCAATGTACAGCATGAAATGCTGATGATAAACTGGTTCACTTTTTATTAGAAATGTGTTTTCCAGGCTAATTTGCAGTGATCTTGTCCAGCTCCACTGCATATCACATATAGAAGCGATGTCACATCCACCACTGTGGTTTACCTCCACAGCCTAACCATTCCTCCACTTAAAGAAAAACCAAGAAAGAAAAGCCTACTCAAAAAACCTCTGAATTGCTTTTATATTTTCCAACAGAGACTGGTATTGTGCAGCCTCTAAACCAGATGCTATGAAGAACTCAGACTGAAACTTGGTGTCTTCATCAAATATTTTCAAAGGGAAAAAAAAGCAGGTGATGAAAGAACGACTTTGCTTGCTTGCACCTCCACAACCGCCTTCACTTTTAGCTTTGGCTGAGCCACAAAACATCCACAGAAATTACAACGGTACATGCTGTATCTCCAAGTGAATCCTTGCTCAGTTAGACCACTCAGAAATCACTGCTGGAAATATTTGTGAGCCAGCAGTTGATGGACCCAGGGTAGTGGTGGAAAGCCTGCTGCTGGCTCAGAGCACTCCAAGCCTCGACGGCTGCTCACAGCTCCCAGCAGGGCTAGGTCTGGAAAACTACCCACACTGTTAGGGTCCTCTCCATAACAAACCTCATCCCTGCTCACATTTCAGGAGTACATACAGACAGCTACAAACTGCAGGGCCCTCCTCAAAACCTGCTTGTCGGTGCTGTTATAACCTGTAGCTCCGACACCTCGCACAGCCATGCTCCAACCAGCCAACTCCCTACAGCCACTCTGGAGAACAGAGATGAGGAAGACATTTCCCATGTAAATATCTGATTAAAAAATTGTTTAGGTGAGGACATATCATATATCTGTTGCAAGGAGCAGTGTATGCTTCTAATGCAATGACAAATGCATTTTGCACTTCCTCTCCAGAAGACCTGGACTGCGTTACGTGATAAACAACATGTATGCAGCAAGCACCGTGCCACTGAAGTATTTTAAAACTGTTTTAACACAGAAACTTCTGTAACCTCACCATACAGGGGTCAGTGTTCCAGAGCTCAACAGTGCTTTTCTCCGTGATTGCCTGAACCACAAGGTTGAGGCAAAGGAGCACAAGAGGGATTTCTCCAGCCACAGTTTGCCACAGGGCCATGCTCAGAATTCATTGCTCAAGTAACCACTGCTGTGCAAGGGGCAGATCCCTTGCTAAAACTTCTCCAAGCCTGAGTAGAGTCTTGCTAAGAAACAAAAACGCAGCTTGGTGGTCAGTTTCAAACACTCTTGTTAGAGCTTATTTTTGAAGGAAGCAACACTAACAGACCACTTTAAAATCCAACAGGCAAATCATATCTTCGCCTGCTGCTTTGCACCAAGTTGGGCAAAGCATCAAGAGACTCGAGGCACCATAAAATAAACCCTTCTTCAAGCAACACAGAGACTCAGGGAAAACACTTAAGTGTTAAACTGCAGGCAGTGCCTGGAGTCACAAAACTATTCAGCGAGTGCTTTCAATTCAGCAAGGTCTTCTGTAAGTCAGCAAATGATGTCTAAATGGAAAAGAACTAAAACCTTCCTGTGACTACCTACATGTAAACGCAGCAGCGCTTTTTAGCGCTGTAATTTGTGTAAATCACTTTTATTATTTAAACAGACACAGCAGTCTATTTCTGGTTTGCTGAATCACACACCACTGTCTGGACTACTATTTGCTTTTCACATCTTCGAGCACCAGCTGGATAAAAGAACCACTGTTACCCAGCTAATTTTTAGTCTGAGATATATTAGCCCCAGATTCCACCCCTTGAAGATGTGGTTTAGGAAACAAAAAGCCAACATTATTTGTACAGAAACGTTTAGGAAAATATAACTGTGATTGCAGCAACCGATTGCCAAAGGAGCTTGACTTGCAATCTCGCTGCCCTGCTAACAAGACAGGGGCTCAACTTTTTACTCAAAACATGCCCCCGTAGGCAGCACAGACCATAAAGACTTAACAGTAGCATTCACACACCCAACAGACCATGAACTACACCACAACGTCCAGAGAAACCTTCTGAATGAATAAAAGCAGCAAAGCACTAAGAACACTGGAAAAGAGAAGCCCACTGAGTAGTCTGGTATTCATCAACACATTTTTTTTTTACACTAGTTATCAACCAAGTCAGCAGCTTTCACATCAAAATCAGACCTTGCTGACAAAGACTGCTTCCCAATAAAGGTGCTTCCCTCCGCACAGCAGAAGAAACTTAAGCTGGATATTAAAAAACACTTGGATTTTGCTCTTGTGCAAACAAGCTAAGAAATTTAACTATTTCTGTATGAAATCTAAAATAATCCAGTGGGCTGGAATCCCTCTGTATGCTCAGAACACAGCTCAGAAGAGGGATTCTGAAACAGTAAGAATTGTGTTTTGGCTTAGGGCACACATACATCAGGCTTGGACACCTCTCTCTCTGCAGGAATTTCCTACAAACATTATTTCACTTTACACGCCTTAGATAAAATTGCTTTCTGTGTTCTGGCTCATGGAAACTAAAGCAACTACAAAACACAACGCCCGTGAAGCAGCCAAGCCCCTGCAGCAGCGAACAGGCACTGAAGGCTCCAGCTGATTGCTGGATGAAGTGGGAAAGTTCATCAGCGGCTGCTGCAGCCTGAGGAAGCAGTGAATTGAGCTGCTTTCGCCAGCCGTGGAAAAACATGCTCATCAACACCTTGTCTCAGGGACTGGGAAGAAAAGGGTGGGGGAGAAGCATGAAGTCTGTGAGACTCGCTCCTCGTTCAGGAACCTTCGGAGGGAAGTTTGCACCGCTGTTCGCCTGACTTAAAGCACTTCCAGCCAAGCGGCTCCCCCGAGAGAAACCTAGGAGCCCACCCCACACCGCCGAGCACCTACAGCTGCGCTATAAAACGCAGGTGGACGAGGGCAATGGGCACTTTAAACGTTGGTAAATCGTTCAAATTCCGGAGCCCACTGCCCACGCAAGAGCTTAGAAGGGTTTCCCCCGCTGGCGGATGCTGCCGAGCCGGGAGGCACAAAGGCGCCGGTACCGCAGGGCAGCGCATCCCCATCGCGGCTGAACGCGGCTGCCACGAGCGACGGGGACCGCGGGACTCGGCTCCGCACACCCTCCCTCCCTCCCTCCACACCGACATCGCGTCTCACCTGCGGGATTGAACTCGGGGCTCCGCTCCCCCGCAGCCGGCAACGCCAGGGCCAGCAGCAGCAGCAGCGGCAGGACTAGGCGCGGTGGCCGGGCACCGCTCCACGCCATGTTCCCCTCTGCCTCCGCCGGCCTGCCGCCGCCAGACTGCGGAGACAGGGAGAGCAGAGGGGCGGGACGGGGCGGCGCTGGAAAGCGTCAGGAACAACCGGTGCCGGGCAGCCGCTGCTTCCCCGCGGCGCGCAGGAGCGCAGAGCGCTGCCGCCGCCCCGGACTTTATACGGCGATGGGAGGACCCGGACCGCGAGGGGCAGCCGGCGGCGCAACGGGGGCCGCCTGTGGCTGTCGTGGTCGGTTGCAGGCTGCGGCTGCAGGGCTGTGTGGCCCAGCTCCGCCTCGGTCTGCTGCACGCAGCTGCCCGCTCCTGCAGGGTTGGTGGGGCCCACGGGCTGCTCAGGAGGGGGGGGACCCAGGACGGCGGCTCCGCTCTCGGTGCCTTCCCGCTTGCGGGGCGCTCTCGGCCCTTTGGAGGAGCCGCTAGCGTGCTGGCCGCACGGGAGTTACACTCGCCTTACCTTCCAAATACCTCGCCAGTGGTCTGGTTGGCAGTCATTACGACTCGATAAACGCGTTCTTGGAGGGTCAGTGTCGCTGGTTGTGAGCAGTCGAAGCCGTCACTCTTAGGGGGCAACAAAGAACAGCCGAACGCCTTTTGTGTGTAGGGTTGTGCGTGGCTCTGCCTTGTGCATCCCCTCCGCTTGTGAGCAGCACGTCTGTCCATCATGTCACCACTCGGATTCCCATGCAGAAACAGCCCGTTTCCCCGACCTCAGTGCTCAGACCTATTAGACCTCTGTCGTTGTGAGGAAGCAGCCAACAAATCGCCACATTTCTGGAGGCAAGTGCGGTGAGGGAGATGGACCAGCCCACAGCCACTCTTTTTCTCCATAGCAATACAATTACAGCATCACAGTGATGATGAGGCTGGAAAGGATCTTAAAGATCATCCAGTCCAACCTAAAACCAACCCTAAACATCTGCCATCTAGCTCATGCCACTCAGCACTTCATCCAGACTAACCTTAAACACCTCCAGAGAAGGTGACCCAACCACCTCCATGGGCAGCCCATTCCAAAATGTGATCACTCTTTCAGTAAAAAACCTTTTCCTAATGTCAAGTCTAAACCTCTCCCGATGGAGGGGAATGGCTTAACAGTAATACTTTGAGATACAAGGAGAGTGTAATTACAAAGCTGAAAATGTGAGAACTACTCAAGAAGGAGTTAAGTCACAAGGGACATGCAGAACGCATGTAATACCATCAACCATGAAAGAAATGACAGACCACTTCAGTAAAGTCTTCAGATAAAAAGACAGGACCGTTTTGCTTATTTCAGAATACCATGGAGATGATGTCATGGTTCCCACAGATGAGATAGGAAGCAGATAAAGCTTCAGCCCTGAGAACTGAAAGTAAAAGCAGCAGCAGAGTGTCACATACGTATACAGTGCTCTGAGAAATCCCAGCTCTGCACCTCATCTCTGCAGAAGCCAGTTTAGCCAAAACCCAATATGCAGGTCCTGAAATGGCACTGTTAGGTGGTAACCAGTGACCATAAAGAGCAGTGAGCATTCGAGAGAAATCCTAGAAGGCATTTTCTTTTCAAAAACCATGTGTAAACGTGAGCAGAGAGGAATCAAAAGAATTGGACTGTAAAAATGCAATAATGAAATAAAAAGAAGTATCTGGCAAAGACAGATTTCTAATGTACAAGAAAAATGAGTTAAGGGAACTGTGATGCATATACAGCTCACATCTATAAGTGCGAGCCCAGACTTTGACTAGAAATGTTTACATTTTCTTGTTGTTTGGTTTCTTGGAAGCTAATTGCATCATTGGCTGTTCTTAGAAAATGCTAGCCTTGCCTCTAGAGAAAAAACAGAACTGAAAGCTACTCAAAACACTACTTTCAAAGTGACAGATGTGGCCAACACACCTACCCCCAGAGGCTTCACTCAGGCACTGGCTGACAGAAGGGAAAATGCTTATGAAACTTCAGATCTGAACTTCAGCAGCTATGCAGTGCCCAAGGGCTTGGTCTCACCCCACAGACAGTTGGGTTACAAATACCAACTTCAAGGCCTGAACTGACAGCTGATGGGCCTTCAGCTCTCGCAGTGCTGTTGCAAGTTGCTTCCCTACTGCATTACAGTTGTCCTGTACTCAACACTTAAATCTATGAGCTGCAGTAGGTACTTACCCTCAAGACAAAAGCATTTTAAATAGCATATTCAGTGTGTAATGCAATGCATATGCATGCCTGTTGTACTCAGAAATTAACCCCAGAAACAATTTCTATGAGTATCCCAAGAAAAACTCCCATTCTTGCTGTTGTCACTATTTGCTCCTTTGAATTTTGACTTTATCAAGCCTTTTACATGAAGAATAAAACCTTCATTTTCCTCTGCAACAAGACAGTTTCTTCCTGCAAAATGACTAGGTTTGGTTCAGTAGGCATGGAGGAAGGAGGTTCATTACTGTTACTTGTGGGGTTCTGAACACGGGAGCCCCAAAGACTTCTCTTGTCCTCAGGCACCACTAGCAATATTGAGACAAAACAGAAAGGGAGCAACTGCAGGCAGTCCTCACCTCCTAATCAGTTGCCAAACTATTTTATTTTCAGACCCAGTGCATCTTCAGCAGATCTGCCATTATATCTAGAATTAAGTAGGCAGATATTTGTGCAAGGTTCTACAAGACTTCTGCAAGAGACAACAGCTTCTTGAAAGATGACCAATCTCCATGCCTTCAGTTCCTTTTCCTCATATATCTAGATAGTTCTGCTGCAGTCTTGGTAACTCCCTGTCTGTATCTGCCTACTCCTACTTCCTTTTTCCCATCTCTTTCCTAATTGTCTTTGAGAAATCATCACGGGCTTGGCAACTTTCATTTTCTCCAAACCACCAACAATTTTGTATTTGAAAACGTGTACAGCTGGTGCCACGTGGAACGGAAACAAACAGTTCATTGCATGGCCAGCCTGTTGCTGTGGCCAGACAGTTAGGTCCTGTTGCAGGAATCTGCTGTATAAACGGCAGAAGCTTGTTATAAGAGACCTCTTTCACATCCTCTACTCCTCATTTCACTGCCTTTAAGTACATGGCCTGTGTCAGCGCTGCCAGCTGTGTCCCTCAGCACCGCATCTATGTGTCTGTTAAATACTTCCAGGGGTGGCTCCTCAGTCATCTCCCTGCACAGCCTGTTCCAGAGCTTGACAGTCCTTCCAGTGAATATGTTTTTAACAAATATCCAGTGTGGATATCCCAATATGCAGTGTCCCCTGGCCTGTCTGGAGGCCATTTGCCCTTACCCCATTGCTTGTTAGTGGGAGAAGAGTCAGGGAACCACTATCACCTCTTTCAGGCAGTTGAAGAGAGTGATGAGATATTCATGGCTGTTTGTTATTCATGGCCTCCACACAATAAAACAGTAGAACCAAACTAGAAGTAGGTGTATTTTTTGATAAAATATATCCATATGAATGTAAAGGCCTGTCTGGCAATAATAAGGCATGAAAATATGCTTCCCATTGCTTGACTTAGCATAGGAGCTTTTAATAAAGGCCTCTTAAGTACTTCAACCCCAACAAGTCCTCCAGAGACATTTTAGTTTCAAGGAATCAGGCTAAATATTACTGAAATTCTACTTTTGCTGTCTGAAAATAGTTTCTCTTTGGTTTCCTCCCTTTCATTTATTCTCAACTTCAATAGGAACATGTCCTTGAGTTGCCACCTCCTTCTTGTTACTGCGGGTGCAGTAGAGCCTATTGCCAAGACGTGCTGAGCGCTCCTCAGGAGTGCTGAAACCTCACTGATTTCTAAGGGTACTTGGCACCTTCCACTATTGAGCACTGAGTGAATCCTTTGGACTACAGTCAAAGTTTCTTTTACAGGCCACCCAATCAGAAATTGCTTTCCTTCATTCACTCGTTTATAATTATAGCTATAAACAGCCCAAACGAGCAAAAGATTAATAGTGTAAGCAAGCATTTCCAGGGTATAATCAGCTGTCATCCCATAATTACTCTAAAGAACGAACGAGTGGCTTTGAAATTACAAGGAGAGTTACATTCCTTTACCGGAATTGAACAGCAAGACGTGAGTGTGCATGGAAAGCCGTTCAGATGGGGTCTGTCCTATGGCATGTGTGACATGAGCGGTCTAGCCTTAATGTGCTGTCCTGCACTGCAAAAGTCCTGCTGACCTGCCCTTAGAAGGGATCCTTTAGACCTCAGTCGCTGCTTCAAGTGGACACAAAGGTGTGATCCTCATTTTTTGCTTTCATTGCATTCATTTTCTTGGGATTTATATTGGGATGAGAAACAGAATTAACACCTGCAGAGTGTGTCTCATATACCCTGCTGTTCAGAGTGGATATTGTAAAAATTCCAGTTCAGTCACCCAATAAACCATAACACGCTTCCCAGAGTCTCAAATGAGAGGCGCTCAAACAGATAATTAATCCTAATGCCTAATTTAAAGTCATCGTTTAGGAATGAACAAAATAATGGAATAGAAAAGGCATGGACATTCAAGAAAACTGGCATTTCTAGAAACCTGTGTTCATGGAATTGTCTGAAGCTATGAGCTTCTCTGAGTGCTTGCTTCCATGTCAACTAAATACAGGAGTGTAAAAAATACTACTCTGAAGTAAGCCCGTGGTATAAAAGAGACAGAAATGTGTCAGATGGCTGTGAGCGATAGGGGAGGGAAGGTCAGACCGTGTCCTACAGTAGTTATACTGGAGACTACTTTCTGTGTGTGATTTCAGAAGCCTAGTGGAGATTTCTAGACTGGCAATTTGGGAAAACCGCTGGAGCAAAGCACCCACAAGTATTCCCCTACGGGAAGACATCAGCTTTCATATTCTTTGTTACTGGAATGGGTTTGGTTGAAATTTTTTTGCTCCTGCCCCTGTTCTTGGAGTTTTATGACTGTTCTGCTTGTCCGCAATGATCTCATTCTCTCCAGCTGACTTGAATAAGGTAAATAGAAACTGCGGTCTGACCAAAGCTAATTCTGACAGGTAGGTCTTTTAGTAAATTCAGTTTGATTTATAACAAAATTAAGTCGTATTACCTACTTCCTGTATAATCTAAATGAGGAATCCCAGATGGCTGCAGAACAACTTCTGGCATCATTTCTGGAGTGCTGGATTTGAGAGAGAAAGAAAGGAGATTGCCTGGCCATTATTTTGCTGCTGCTAAAGTTCTTCTGCACAGAACATTCCAGCTTCCACTTTTCAGCAAGGATTGTGAAAAAGCAACTAGAGGAAAGGAGAGGGAGAGCTAAAAGACGCAGATTATACGTAATTTAGCGTCTCTGATTGTCACAGTATCATATAGCCTTGCAATACCTATCTGTTTCCCTCTTGAAAGGAAACCTTTTACAGGGAAAAAGAGGTAGCAGCCAATAAAAACAAGGCATGTAAAGTAAAAATAGCATCATTAAATGAACAGTTATGCACAGTTCCAGGAAATCTGACATGAGTGGTGTCCCTGATACAAGCAAGAAATACTCTTGACTGAGCTGGTAGGAGAACGTGCTTTCAAACTCAGAAATATTTAGGAGCTAAATGCTGCCTTTGAGGGGCTTTTTTTCATATCCTCCATCTTGCACTGCATGTGCACATAGCTTTATTTGGTTAAAAGGGCTATGAAGAGAGGTTACATTCAGACCACTACTAGGTAAACTGCCGAGCAGGGCTTACAACTGCTAAGCCACACTAATGTACTTAATCCCTTCACTCTGTGGCTGGAGATGTAGGTGCGAGAGCAGAAGAGATTCCGACCTTAAACACTCGAATGGCCAGGAGATGCTGAAGCCATGGAAAGGTTTTCATTTTCAGCCTGTGCACTGTGCAAGTGAAATGCATTCTGTCTGGATGCTGCTTCCCCATTGTAGTGTTGAGGCCAATGAGTGAAAGCACACATGCCTTTCCTTAAGGCTGGGAGCTTGGCTGTTCTCACCTTACACAGGAAGGGGCACAGGGGAGGCAAGCTCTGAATAGCAGCATAGTTTAGATATATGTGATGCACTCACTCTGTATTCAAGGCAACTTGCCTATCTGCTGTTGAGAGGATTTCTAGAATAAATTGAGACCAATACATTGACCAAAAGGTCCTCAAGAGGACTGTTTTTCAAAAGAATTGGAAATGCAAATATTTTTTAGAACACAGAAGCCAGAAGGATGGCTGCTTTGAATCTTTAAAATAATGTCTCAGACTGCAGTTTGTGCTTCTTTATTTTGGATGCTGAGGAAGATGAAGTCTTTAGCTAAGACGATTCTGATGACTTGTCAGGGTTGGCAAAACCTGACGTTGGCAGTACATCTGTAGTCTGGGTTTTATGAGAGTAGTTTCAGAAGTGATTTGTCTGCTTCACTTCCAGATAATTCAAAGCTTGTACTGTTCAAGGCAACGTACAGATTGATTCTACATTAGGGAATGTGATGGAATGAAATTCCTTACTATTTAAAGAAAACAAAACAAACTTACTTTATGTGTCGGAAGTAGGCAGCAACCTCCTCCGGGATGGAGAAGGACATTGTGATCAGGAAGTCGTCAGGGTAATCCAAAGCCTAGCAGTGTTCACTAGTGTTCAGCCACTCCTCCCCAAGCCTGTGGCGTTTCTTGGGGTTTGTGGCCCAAATGCAGGACCTGACAGCAGATCCCTCTGTAGTGCCTCTCTACCCATAAGCAGATCAACACTCCCACCCAGCTTGGTGTCATCTGCAAATGTACTGGGGGTGCACTCAGTGTCTGACAAAGGTACTGGACAGAAGTGGTCCCAATACTGATCCCTAAGGAATACCACTAGCCGCCAGCTGGATTTAAACACATTCACCACCATTCTTTGGGCCAGCTCTCCAGCCAGTGTTTGGCCCAGAAGAGTGTATGCCCATGGAAACTAAGCATCCAGTTTCTTCATGAGGATCCTATAGGCAATGGTGTCAAAGGCTTTACTGCTCTTTGTATCTTTCTTCTGCTGTTTTGAGCAGCCCACCTTCCTGAATGTCAGTGTGCATTTGTTCTGTTCCATTATTACAAGTAATTCCAAGTTCTCAAACGTAATCATAGCATTCTATTCCCCTTGTGCTCTAGGACTGTAAGCGAGCCAGCTGATGGCACAAGCTTCCATAAACAATTACTGTGCATTCACACTCAGCTGCACATAAGCATCCACACACTTTTTCCACTCTGGCTGTTTCTCCTTGCAGCCAGTTGGGTACGATGTTTTGGTCGTGACTCTACTGCAGATTACTCAACATAAGACAGGCATCTGACTGGAATAAGAGAAAAGCTAGCGGTTAACTATCCATGATTTTCAGCAGGCGTGCCAAGGTTCTCCAATGAGATGATATTCCTCTCTCTTTTGAAAAGTATGAGTGCTCCTAGACTGAACTTCAAAGCCAATACCTGCTAGTAGGATTGTGTATTCTTCGGTTTTAAAAGTTATAAAATTATTGCAGCATTTGAAATTTTACTGGCTATGCTTGCTTTTTATATGGTGCAGACAGGGAGTATTAGACAGAGCTTTACTTTACAATCACCCTTTATATAATTTTCCCTCCTTTATTCTTTTTTTTCATCCCAGCCTAACCTTTTTCCCATAGAATTTCTCTTAGGTGAGTCACAGAAGTCAACTGTTGCCCAGGCACTTACAGGAAAGGGAGATTTACATTTTATGTGTGTTTTGGGAACATTCTTCTGTCACACCGTACATCTCAATGACTAAATCAGGTCATGCCTTTGGTTTTTCCCTCTTTGCATTGTAGAAGAAAACAGGCACAATTTATCAGCCTGTCATTATGAAAGAGGCTTGATTCTCAGTTCATCCATCCTCATCTTACTCCACACAAATGTCAATCTGTGATTCTCATCATTTTGAGGCTACATAACCAGAGAGTATGACTGGGCATAGAAAGGCTTTAAAAAGTTTAATTACCAAAGAAAGTACTGATTTAGGTCCTGAATGTATGACAGCAAGGAAACAGCATCTCTCTGCGATGTGGTCTCACCCTAACCCACTGAAAAGTATTTCTCAGTCAGCAAAACTTCAGAAAACAGGTACTATCACAGAATCACTGGACTGTTGGAGTTGTAAAGGACTTCAACTGGACACCAAGTCCAACCCCACTGTAAGAGCAGCACTGCCTAAAGCACATTGCACAGGACTGCATCCAGGTGGGGTTTGAGTATCTCCAGAGAGGGAGACTCCACAGCCTCTCTGGGCAGCCTGACCCAGGGCTTTGGGACTCATACTGTACAGAAGTTTTTTCTAATTTCTAAGTGAAACTTCTTGTGTTCCAGCTCGTGCCCACTGCTCCTTGTCCTGTCACTGGGCACCACTGAAAGCAGTCTGGCACCATCCTCCCTGTAGCTACTTATAGGCACGGATGAGCTCTCTTGCTCTTCTCAAAGCTAAACAGTCCCAGCTTTCTCAACCTTTCTTTCTTGGAGAGATGCTGCAGGCTCATATCAGGTTTTTTGCCCTCCGCTGGAATCTTCCCAGTAGTCTCTCTTGAACAGGTGGTCCAAGAACTGTACACAGTACTACTACGCACGTGGCCTCACCAAGGCAGAGTAGAGGGGAGGATGATCTCTCTAAACCTACTAGTCACACATTTTTTTATGCCCCCAAAAATACTCTTGGCCTTAGTTACAAGGGTACACAGAGCTAGCAGTCAACTCACTGCCTGCCAGGACTCCAAAATCTTTCCAGTGTTGCTTATCAGCAAGACATCTTCTGATTCTAGCTGGCTGCTTTTTTCCATTCTTATTGGAGAAAAAAACCCCATTATTCTTAAATTTTAATGGGAGAAAAGACACCTGATCAGCTGTTCTGACCAGAATGTCACACTCACTGCGTTCCTATGTACTCTCCCAGCACAGCTAAGAATCCCAGTGAGATTAAAACACTTTGGTACTCACCAGAGCAAGCTGTTGACACCACGCTGACAGCCTGTTAACAGCAACCAGCTATTAGTGGAGCTGGTGTGGGAGTCTGTAGGAAGGCATTTGCAAAGGCTTCAACAATACAGATTTACCTAAGCAGCAAAGAGGAGAGACAGCATCAGTTCTAGTGGCCTGTGCCACTCAGATACACTACATTCTGCCTCTTAGTTGAAACAAAAGGACCTGAATAAATATAGCCCAGGTGGAGCAGAGGGTGACAGTCTCAGGAATTACAACAGTTTTCCATGTACCTGTTATCAGGTCCAAGGCGAGTACTCATCACCTGCTTATATCCAGTCGCTCTAGGCTGCAGCTTGATTCTGGTGAGATTTCAATGCTGCTGTGTTTTAGTGTTTAGCCAGTAGCTGTGTAGTGTTCAGCCTGCTGTTGTGTAGTTGTGTTTAGCCTGACACAAGATGCATGAATAGCCTGTTTGTTGAACATCTGGATGCTCTTAAGAAACGAGTCAGTGCACAGATAGTATCTGTTATGTGACTATAACCTGACACGAGGTGCATGAACAGCCTTTGCTGTAAGTCTTGTCACTTCTACAAGGAGAAATTCGGGTGCGTGAATATCACGGTTTATTTATATGCTCCATATACAGAACCCTTCAAGACAGCTATAGCTTCCACGAACAGAAATTACTATTCCAAATTTCCCAGGGAAACAGTCTAACTGAGGTTGTGAATCTCACCAAAAGGTGTCCCTTCTGCAGGGGAAGGGTGAGAGCACAACCTGTCAATCTGTCCCTGCTTCTGTTGATGTTCTGGGTTCACCCCACAAATTAAGTGGGTTACAGGGGTAATATTTATACTTCATTCCTTACATGTTTGTTAATTGTGTGGATGGGACTTGACAAAATAGCACTCACTCTGTCAGCCATCACCAAAATGGAAACCAGAACCTTCTGGGTTGTATTTCCTGGAAATGCATGCAAAGCATACCTCCCTGCATACTTCAGCCTCACCAGGCTTCTGCATGAGAACGCAGAGGACCAGACCTCAACACCAGCCTTCCTGCAAGAACAGATCACCTGGCTTCTACCTGGAAGAGTGCTAAGCTCAGACCATGGTGTGTTTATGAGCCATTGTGTTTGTCAGCAACCCCAGATGATACGCTATCCTGATGTGGATATATTTAGCACCTTACTCTTGCTTGGTTTTTTTTCCCATTGTCATCAGGTTTATTTGTATTGTTAAACGGTCAAATTCTACTCTTTTTTAACCAAAAATTGTTTAACCTGCATAGAATCACAAAATCATGAGGCTGGAAAAGACCTCTAAGATCATCAAGCCCAGCCTATGAGCTAGTATCACATCAGCTAGACCATGGCACTAAGTGCCACATCCAGTCTTTGCTTAAATGTCACCAGGGATGTGGACTCCACCACCTCCCTGGGCAGTCCTTTCTGATGTCTGATCACCCTTTCTGTAAGGAAGTGCTTCCTAACATCCAACCTAAACCTCCACTCCCACAGCTTCACGCCATGCCCTCTAGTCCTATCACTACTTGCCTGGGAGAATATCCCTACCCCCACCTGTCTACAACTTCCCATCAGGTAGTTATAGAGCATGATAAGGTCCTCCCTGAGCCTTCTCAACTCCAGGCTAAAGAAGCCCAGCTCCCTCAGCCTCTTCTCATCAGACTTTCCCTCTACTCCCTTTACCATCCACTCCAGCCCTTCAATCTCTTTCTTGAAGCGAGAGGCACAGAACTGCCCCCACTACTCAAGGTGAGGCCTCACCAGTGCTCAGTACATGGGGAGAATCATGTCCATAGTCCCACTGGCTTCACCATTCCGGATACAAACCAGGATGCCATTTGCCTTTTGTGCCCCTGGGTACAGTGCTGGCTCATATTCAGCTGCTTGTCAACCCGTACTCCCATAATAATGCGGTTTGATAGGAGCTGTAATGCAGACATCTATCAGTGGTACTAGCTGCCCTCTGGAGCAGGTAGCTCATTGCTTCTGACTGCTGCTCTCTGGCTCAGTAGTATTTTGAAGTCAAACACCTTTCCTAGGTGTTTGGAGCTCACAACTTTTTAAACAGATAAACCTTAAATAGTTTATATTTCTGAAAGCTTTTGCTGAATTTCACCATACAATTACTGAAATGCAAATCCCCGTGAAAGAAAAGAACTTGCTGCAAAGGTTTGGCATTTGCAGCTCCAGGGGTGTAGATTAGTTGATGTTTTACTCTGGCACTACCTTAGGGTTCCTTTCTTAAAGCATACCTCACCACCGACACGTTTATAACCCGCTTTTCATTACTTTTCTTTAGTAGGCACTTCTGCAGGAAGGTTTCCTTCACCTATGCTTAGGCATTAGAACGTTTAACACAGTAAGTGGAGCAGAAACAACAGTCATAAGTTTACTTGATTTATTCCACAGAAGTTTTATCCTCCTGTCTCTTGCTCTTCCATACTACTGAAACCTTAACTATTTGCTCTTTTGCTTTTTACTTCCCCTCCGCTTTTTTCCATGGAAAAAATGTGCTGCAAGACACAGGTATGTTCCTGCTCATTGCAAAGGCCGTCTTTAAGTCCTGGTGCATTTTCATCTTAGCTCACTGCCTCTCCTGGCCTCTCCAAAATTTGTTCAGTGGAAAAAGCGGGTAGGGCACAGCGAGCGCGCATGTGTGGGTTGCACAGCTTTGCTTCTATTTCTCTTTCATCCTAATCCAATAACAAGCAGAATACAGATATAAACAGAGTTCCACAGAGCTCGGTCTCACTCCGCTGAACGACCTATATTTTCCAAGAGACACAAATTCTGCTCCCTGGAAAAGGCGAAATTTGCTGACACAACAAAGCAGTGTGCCTTGTTCCCATTACACAGCCTGGGATGAGAAAGTTTTTAGACTGGGTAAAAAAGGACTGGCTGCAGGAGGAGAAGACGATAGGATTTAGCTGCTAACATTTAGGTCTCTGGCAAATATACACATCGCTCGCCATATTAAGATTGACTTTGTTTAAATTCCTCAGGGTAATCATTGCTCTGTGTCATACTGCACAGCTGGAGAGAGCCGCAGTAAAATCAGGAGACAGAGCCCTGTCAGCTACAGGGATTATGACTGGCCATGAAGAATCGAAGGAATAATGTACAGAGTCTCAACAGCGTTGCAGTGAGTTAGTCGGTGATGTACACAACTGCTCGGCTGTATAACCGGACAGCAAGTGGACCAGCACAAAGCACCTCCTGTGCACATTCAGACACATCAGGAGGTTGTGCTGTTCAAATTGTTCCACAAAAATAATCCCAACTCACGAGGAACTGTAGAAGTACAGAGAAGGGTTGTACTTCAGAACAGAAACACTCAGCCAGGTTCTGAAGGATAAAACACTGATGCGCTGGTTATATGAAATACCAACAAAAACTTTCTGTAAGCACAGAGTCAAGACAGTCCCAGTGTCTTCAGTTTTCAGAGTCAAAACATATGGCTGGCTCATTTAGGTTACCTTTCGTTCATTATTTTTGTCTTGTGAGTGTCTTCATTACAGCCACCACCATAAACCTCAGATTTGCCCATCTGTATGGAAGATGCCACCCCACACCACTTACTGCTGGGGGTCCGTGTCAGCTCACAGCATCACCACAGTGCTACCACCAGTGTCAGCTGCATACAGTGCTACGGCAGCTTTTGATCACTTACCTTTGAAATTCACCTTTGTCTGTGCTCCTCACAGGCTTGAGTGCAGGGCTGCACAGGGATTTTTCTACTGCCGATTGTCTCCGTGCCATTCCCTCTCTTTTCTTTGTGCGTGCAAGGAATAGCAGGCTCCTGGCCATAAGGTTAGACCAGTAGTCTCTGCATCACAGTGGCTTGCTCCCCCAGGGCTTGTTTGGCACACATTTGTAATCAGGGACTGAAACTGGATGCACAGCAGGGCCAGAGACAGCGGGAGCTGTTGAGGTCCTGGTGCATACAGCACCGGTGTAGGCTTCCATCTGCACACTGCTGCCCAGCCTAGCACAAAACCTGGTTTTCTGCTCCTGGGTAGATGGCAATTAACAAAGGGAAACAGTGACCTCCTCAGCTGCTGCCAGCTGCCCTGATTCACTAACTAGGTTCAGCTAAAGGTTAAACCAGCTAAGGCAATGAAAACAAAAACACAGTCAAAGCTTTGGGGAAAGTTTGGAGCAGATTTCCCTGCCTGGCAGTAGCTCTCCTCATCTTCTCCCCTTCTGCTCCACAGTCATGTCATGACCATACAAACTGGAGCTGTGTCCTGTCTAGAGGGTTAAATGCACTTCAGCTGTACATCAGCGACATTAAACCAGGAATGAAACTAACCAGTTTGCTTCCATGTACCCCCACCGTGATTAGTAATTATTTTGTTAGGTAGTCAACTGTCAGAAATCTTAGTCCATCTCCAGATGTTACCGGTTACCAACCCCTGATGCAACTTTATGAGCATTACACAGTATTTGCCTAGAATTATTTGAATCAATCATGGATTAACATACATTCAGCATGCATTTTTAAATGTTCCTAGTGGCACGTAAGTACATTTGAAGTCTGGTGGGAAAGAAACAGAGAGTTTTCCACACTCATGTAGGGAATACATACTTCGGAGATAGTGTAATCTGAAAGTGTGCCACCAAGAAAATCAGAGTGACAACTAACAGAACTGCCTGCGAACCTCAGAGATGGGTTTTGAGCAGGGAAATAACAATTACTGTGCTCACACTGCCACCTACTGAGACACTCAGCCATGGTAAATCCTTCCTCTAGCATCTTCTCCAGCTGGTGTTTGTGCATTGCTTTCTTTAATACTGTAGTGTTATCAAGGGAAAATGCAAATAAATCAAAACCAAGTGTACATCAAAGGTATCTGTAAATAGAGAATAAAGTGTCTCCAGTACAAGATCGGAGATGTATTGAAGTCTCCCTGTGAGTGGTGACAGAGCCCTAGAACAATCCAATCCGGTGTATGAGCTTACCATGTTTGAGTATACATGTACCAACAGCATGTCTAAAGCCCTCATCCAACACAACAGAGCTCTTCACTAGTTGGGCTCTCCCTCCACCCTGGGACAGGTGCACCTTTTCCTTCATTATTCTCTCCCTCTGACCTCTTGCTATTTTCCGTGAGGTTTTATGCCATTTTTACCTCCTGTCTCACATGGAATTGCACGAAGTCATGCCAAGCAAAAAGCAGTCTTCAACTTGGGGTGCAGTGGTAGGCTGCTTCTTCTCCATGCAACTTGTACCTGTTTCCTTGCTGTGCAGCCAGTATCAGAGCCACGCAGTTACCCAACAGATGAGAATTTCTCAATGTGATCTCGGGGTGTGGAATTTCTTTCTTGTTTTTACCACAATTCTGACAAATCTAGAAGTATTAGCCCAAACTTCTCGGACCTTACTACATACCTGGGTTCACATGCTGCACATTTTGATGGTGAGATAATTCTTGACTGTTTGTACTCTCACATTCTTCCCTCATAGCTCGACAGAGATGCATACCAATTTCCCTACAGAATTTTGTATGCAAAGTTGCTGAGACAATAGTACTTAGAGGACCTTTGGCGAATACCTAAGCACAACATCTGAGCATAAAACTTACTTGGAGGAATGAAAATGAATTCTCCTGGCTGTGTCCCACTAGCCCAAAGTCCTACCTCATACCTTACTTAACTTATTCAGCTCCTCAGCTTATTGTCAGGGAATGAACACATGATTCAAGATGCTTTTCAGCACAGACAAAGGTAGCACTGATTTGTCTACTTGCAAATTTTTATTGCATCCATTCTCCATACAGCCACCCACAGACTCTAATGCAAAATGGAAACTTCACTTCCATTCAGGACCTGCCATGGGATTAAACAGCTATTCTTCAAATATCTCCAAACCATGCTTATGTAATATTTGAGTAGCTCTGCCCTCTGATGACTGATTGGGAATTCAGGCAGAACTGAAGCTGTGCGTTAGCCCTTGCAGGAAAAATCATGCTGATGGGAACCACTACGGTCTAGTCCTGGGTGTGTTACTTTGGTTTTGACACACACAGCTTCTCTTCCTACCTGAAGCAGTCTGACCAGATTTTAGCAAGAGTCTCATTATTAGCTGGTCACAAAGCACAGAACATTTTCAATTTAGCAATAACTGGATTCCATAAGAACAGTGCCAATGAATCAAAAACACATCAAAAACCCAATTATTAAAGAAACCACAGTCAAGGAAATCTGTCTTCAGCAGCAGAAGCCAACTTTTTCACAAGGCTTCATACAAAATATTTAAGACTTTCAAAAGAGTCTTAAATTGTTGTCCCAAGTTTGAATCATTTTTATAGCATCAAAGACAATGCAAGTAAACAGTGGCAACAGCACTCCTTTTCCCCCTGTTGTATGAATGGCCACAAGCAATTAGTGAGCTGAAAACACTGAACATAAGGAATCTTTAGCACAACAAGAATCCAACAGAAAATATTAGCAAGCACCTCTTCCCATAGCTGGATGCCAAGAATGACTGTACGTACATTCGTGGGAGCATCTGGGGTAAGAAACTGCCACTTTATCCCTGCCTACACAGGGAAATAAAGTTATAAAAGCTAAGGAACAGGCCTGCCATGTCAGGCATCTGCACTGGAAATGGAATTGTTTCGCTTATTATTCCTCTGCCCTCACACCTACAATATGAAAAGCGTGGACTAAATGAAGAGGAAAGAGGCCTGGAGAAACTGAAGAGTAACTAGTTTTTTCTTGCCTCAGGAAAAAATGCACTCCTGCACAAAGCAGTTACTGAAGGATTATTAAACACGAGCAAGCACAAGGATTTACACTTCCTTTCTCCTCTGAACTTCTGCTGGTGGAAACCAACACCTTAAGTTTCAAAACATCACTCATTATGAACCTCGGTTACACAAAAGGAGTCATACCTGACAGCAAATTCATCACCAGATTAACACAGTTTTAGAGTGATTGCTGGTAGTGTTGTTTACTTAGATCCATTTCTTTTGAATGCATGTATTTGGTAAGTTGGAAACAACAGAATGTGTATGCAAAGACTACAAATAACTAAAGGATACAGAATAGAAGATCAGAAAAGATTAAGCTCCTTACTTATATTAATGCTGAATAGAAAAACAGTCTTCTGTTTTAGCAATTAATTACTTTACAAATCCAATTTTCTTGTAAACAAGAAGTCGCTTTATATTTCTATAAATTACAGTTTTGATCTGTACAGATAAAAATTTGAATACTACAGTTTAATTCACCAGATCCACAAAAAAACCAGCAACAAACCACAATAAAGATTTTGAGTTTATAGAAATATAACTACAAGCACAGGCTGTATGTTTTTCACTTTCTTACTGAAGCTCTGCAATCCACTGGAAATCTGAGTCGCTTATGGTCATCTTCTTCTGTATTAAAATTTGAGACCTCACTGCCAGATTCCTGCTCGCTGCTGTTTATCACTGGAGTGTTCAAAAAACATGAAGTCCTAAGAGGAAACAAAGAGCAAAGAAAACAAATACCTCTTAAATGTAGTTCAGAGATCTCCCGTTTGCTTTACAAGGTATTCAAAGTACCTGCCTTCCTCTGAGAAACCCACAAGCCCATCACCTGGGTCGCTCAGAACAGGACACTCACAAAGGGAGAAGAAGGTGGCAGAAGACCTACATGGAGACGTTATCACTAGCCAGACGTGTGCTTCCTTTACTCGGTATTAATGCCCTGGCTTTGTTTGACATAACTCAGTCCCCTCAATTTTCCCTCAAACTGGAGTCCACGATAATGGTTGCTATTTGTAGTGTCTATTTGGGGGCCCCCTTTTCCATGTCTGGAGCACTTGGTTGCTTGCACTCCCTAACAAACACTCGGTTAAGTACAACCTATTTGTGCACAGGGCTGTCAGAAGCTTGAGAGAACTTTCCAGACTGAAGGTGCTTCACATGCCCCTTCTGTGCAGATGTGTTAGCACAGAAGTGCTCTTTGAAATGGTGCCTGATGCTGAAATGCACATGTTAAGTGTGTTTGTGTCACATGTGTGTCACTCCCTATGTTCAAAGAGCCAAGTGAGCAGAGCTGCAGCATTTGATGTGACAGAGTGCAGCTGAAAAGCCTTGTTATCAAGTTAGATGTGCTTTGGCCTCCACAGGAATCCCTCCCATTGGAAATGACTCCTCTGAGAGGATTCAATCTATGTCAGCTCAGTGCTTCACATACTTCCAAAAAGGAGAGTCAGGAGTCACATCAGCATTTCATGTAGTCTACAGTAAGTTCATTCTCTGAAATAACTGTCCGTTGCCCTCCTGGGTTAGTTTTGCACACAGGATGCTCCAAGACATCACCTAATTCAAGGAGCTCGGAGTCAAATCCTTTACTAGCTTCACTTGAACATGGAGATGAATGAGTTCATACTCAAGGATTAGTGGATGGCACACTTACAATGAGAAAGCAAGCACCGATCATGACAGCTTTCATTTTTACATCTAGATCCAGTGGGAATTTGATTCCAAAGTTATCTGCATCTGTAAAGGCTTCCTTCACAAACCCAGTCCACTGCTTAGAAATCCTTCCAACAGTAGATGTCTCATCCAAAGACTTCACCTAAAATTTAAGAAAAGAACATAAAATCCTTTTCATGATAGAGCCATTTGAAAGCTTGAGAGTGCGTTTGAATTCATCCAGCCTCTGAATGCCACTGTTTGTACCAAAAGGGAACCCTGAACCCAGAAAGTCAGGCCTGTGTTACGCAGACATGAACTAAATTCCAAATCTTGCTGCAATGTTGAATGCTTTAGTGGTGTTGGAAGACAGCTCCTGCACATACACACACACACACATCCTGCTGGATAGCCGAGAGAGTGAATTAGTTTCTTCAGCCATGTAACAGGAACTGCTCGAGTCCAAATTAATCAGTTAAGCTCTTCAGTTCCAAAGCAATGATTAGCCCTTTGTTAACATTATGTTTCCTAAAGTTAGAGCCAGTTCTCAGGGTCATGTGAGAGATCAGTCCCAAAACCAAAATGAAACCAGATCTGCCTTAGCAACTACTTGCAACTTTAAATATTAAAGGGTGGACTAGTGTACCTACTATCTATTGCATACAGAAATCATGATAAATAATTTTAATAAATACCCAATACAGCTGAGAATAACTTTTTTTGGGGGTTAAAAACAGATCCAGAAAGATTTTGTTGTTCAATATTTCAGTTAAGAGAGTTGTGCGCAGCCACAGGGTATCAATCTCCCCGATCACTGATGAGTGGGTTTAGAATGTCAGTTCTGGAATTTGGCTGGCTTATCTAGAGCAGTGTAAGATACCTAGACAAGTGCAATGGTTATACCAGCATTAAAAGATGATGTACTGATTAACTAATAGATACTCAGTTGACAGGTAGTAAGTCAAACAACAAACTACTATCTGGGAGAAGATACAAACAATTTTCCGCATGGCATACCTCGAAATTAATGTCCTCACAACAGCTGCAAACAACACATGGTCCAATAATCTTGAGTACATCCATTCTTCTCTCATCTTGAATGGTAAACTTTGGTAGGCAGGGATGCCAGTTCTGCACAACATAACCCACCGGTGTTCCTGGAGGTGCCTGAACTTCCAACTTCACAGGAAGATGAAAATCTCTATGTGAATATTCATGCTTTGATACGCTCACTGAGATAAAGACCACACTAGCAAACAAACCAAACACAGCTCATTTTCCACAGCAGTCTGGTTTTTCCAATGCACGAAGCTGCATTTCTGTGAATCTTTTCCAACAACTGCATGCAAACTTCAACCTTTCCCTTCTTTTTCCCTTCCCAAGGCTGTGAAGCACCTAAAGTATACATCTACAGTAGAAAGGTCAAAGCCTAGCAAAAGAAAGGCTGTGAGTATCCCGCGAGCATTCAGTGAAGGCATCACAGGATGCAGCTACTAAAACGCCTCAGTAAAACCATTGAGCAGGCTCTGACTTGTGGCTCCAGCAGTTGCATAATTATTTGAGTATTTAGAAGACTCATCATTTCATCTGCTGAATTTCACTACAGCAGTGCAGTCAAAACTCTGTTACTCTATGCAAGCCATTGCCCAACGTTTACACCACAAATCCATCTCCAACAAAGAATTCAGCACTAGCACTGAGTTTCCTGACATGTTACTGAACCTAAGCCCTGCAGCACACTTCTTGCACACCCAGGACACCCCATCTACAAATTCCACAGGTCTTTTTTCCTACAACTTACAGGCAAATACTGACTTGTTTCACCTTGCCTCCTGATTCAAGACAACCCCAAATGCACAGGTGGACCATGTCCCACATGAAAGAAGACAGTGAGAGGGAGCAACTCACCTCCTGCAGGCAGCAAGGGAAGCAGCACGAAGAACACCGGCAAGGTCTCTGCAGTGTTATCACCTCACGACCCATGTTGTCCATAATCCTGAGGGAGAATGGTCGTGATGGCCCTAAGCAGTTCCTGGTACAGCAGTCATTGTCTTCTGCTGCAGCATACACCCTCTGCCCCAGCGTATTCTTGATTTCATATTTGTTGTTTGTTTCAAAGCCAGTCAAAACTGAAAAACAAGAACTCAGCTGTTAAATTTCTGGGGTTCATTTGGTCAGAAAAGTCATTATGCTGACTCTAAAGCTATCCTTCGGGAAGGCAGACCTCTCTCAAAGTGTGTCACAGGCAGCTACAGGCAAAAGGAAGCAGTGAGCTAAGAACCTGGAGCAGAGCAGCCTGATGAAGAAGTTGAGAGGAGAAGCCAGGATGAAAATGCAACAGAGAGAGTGTGAAGAACAGCCATTAGTCCCCTCTCAGCAGACACTGCCAGAGCAAGCACCATAGTCATAAAGAACACGGCACGGAAGATTCCCAGGGAAGAGAGGAAGGAGTTAAGTATTAAACTTTTGAATTAGTGGTGAAGCAAAAAAAAAAAGGCTCAAGAGTGTGCAAATATTTTCAGACCGAGGACAGCCAAAACGGTTTGCAGTCAAGATTCACAGCCACACGGAAATTTTCATTAAGTTCTCCAAGAAATGGAAGTACTCTTTAAGCATTCAGGGAACAAAAGGCACCAGCATTAGACGGCAGTTGAGATGGACAGTGCATTTTATTTCTGCTGTTTGAAAGGCACTGCTAACATGGCATTGATAGTGTTGAACAGAATGAGGGGAGAAGGAGGGAAACAGTGCATGCTAGCCTGTGGAATTAGATGGACTGAGAGAAGACAGAAAAGATCTTTGAAAAGAAAGGCAAGTGGAAACCATCTGAACGGGTAACACAGGCCTTCAGCTAAAACTAGCTATCAAGATTATTTAGCCACACTGCTATGTCTATTTTAACATACAAATCCTGCTTAAAATCCTCTACCCTCCTGTTTTCTCCTTTCCTTCCTCCACAATTTCTGCAGGAAAAAGCAAGCTGTCAATCCACCTTAAGTACATAGTGTCAAACACAGTCTAGATTTTACCATTCGTGGGACTATTAGACTTAGCCACTTCTCCATTATAAACACTTTTCACTTACTCTCAAGAAGTTCAATTTGCTGATGAATTAATATCTGGTCAATCTGTTCATGGTTGAAAAATTAAACAGAATAAACAGTTAAAATGAGGCAACTAAGAGAAATGTAGTATTAAGAAGTGTAGTTTAATTTCAGAACGCAGATATATGGATCATTCATCAGTAAAGACATGGAAACAGCTCACATTCCCTGGTCCTGTCCTCTTGTCAGTTTAGCAGAGCAGTGTTTCACTGCACAGGAACAGATGGCAGAAGTTGTACTGCAGCTGTTCTGGTGAAGAACACGGAGGGCTAATGTGCCTCTTCACCTTTCAGGACTCACAGTAACTGAGCTACAGTGCCTGTCAGACACCACAACTGCCTGCATCAGGAGTTCATACAGAGAAAAACAGGAACACGAGACACTTTAGAGCAGGAGCTCTAAGTTCAGCTACTGCTCAGCTCTAAGTGAAACTCAGGAAAAAAATCAGCCTCTCCTCACTGATGCTTTATCTTTTCAGCTATCTGCCTAACTGGCATCAGTGGCAAGCCCTGCTACTTGCTCCCACAGACGAGATGCACTTTTACAGTACAAGAATGACGTGGTTTGTCACGTGGAATCAACTCTTGCAATTCTTGGTTTGCTGTGAGCATTCTGTGGTCTGATAAGCACCTCTCCTAACACCACTATGAAGAGGTGTGAAAAAAGCATCATGTAGAAAATTAAGCACCTGTAACATGCTACAGCTGTGCACATTAAATATAGCTATTATATATCTTGCCAAATCACATTAGCATCAGCTTCAGAAATGGAAAGGGTGCACCATAGCCCTGTGTCCCTGGTCCCTTAGCATCTTACTTGGCAAGAGAGCACTTTCTGAAGCACCAAAGCCATAACAGGCACCTCCACACTCAAATATGCATTAATCACATTACTAAAGGCTTCACCTACCAGCCTAAAACAGCAGCCTATGCAATAGCCTTCATGAAGGCAGGCTGCTTCTCATGTGAATACCTGTCTTCTGGAGACAAAGAAAAGGTTCAGGTACCTGTGTGAGGTATTCCAGTCCAGGAGGGCAGTTGGGAAAAGTGGCAGGGATGGGCATCCACATTGGTCCCCCCTGCACAATGGGCTGGTTCTGGATGGGTGGAACTGCAAATCCAGGTGGATAACCCATGGCCTGTGGCTGAAAGCCTGAGTGCCCCATGCCTGCTGCACCTGGTGTGACAGAAGATACGAAGTTGTGAAACTTCATACTGGAGTTGTTGAAAACAAATTGCCCCATGGGTCTTCAATAGATTAACCTGTTCACTATTCTGAACTACCAAGATCCTTATAGCTATGATATTTCAGTTACAAACAGTACAACTTTTGTGAAGGAAGCCACACTGGACTGAAATCTTCTAATACAAAACCAAATCAATCACGTAAATGCATTGTTCTTGAATACAGCAGAAACCTGATTCACATAAAGATGAGCAATTCAAGTATTAGAAAGAAATAAATTAAGGTTATTCCTTCATATTCCTTAAAATATTAAAGTACTGGCATTTACAAGGTGTCAGTTGAGCAAGTGAGGCTATTTCAGACAGAGTTTTCCTGGAATTATGCCTTCTATTGATGTGACAGTAAATGAACCTTCTACCAAGGCTCTCTCAGTTTCCGAACTAGATGAGAGTGACCTACAAACTGTACTTCGCATTCAGTTAGTTGGTTCTCTTTCAAAACTCAGGAAATCCTCATCTTTATGGAGGAGGTACACAGTAAGAGAGAAAATGGTTGCAGACTTTGTGAACATCTAGTCTTCTCCAGGTAGCACTCAACCACAAAAACCTATTTCCAAGGACTTCCAGATCGAAACGCCCAGTATCCCACCAGCCAGCACACACAGCACTGCCTGGTGCTCACAACCCACACCACATCTCCGGGCTGTGCACCAAGCCCTGCCTTGTTTGCAGCAACATGGACTTTGCTACTGAGATGCTTTATGACCTTGAGGTTGAAGCTGCTATTACAGACCAATACTTTCCTGTAGAAACCAGACTGGTAATGAGCCCCTCTCAACTATTTCAAATCTTTTCTCCCAGGTTCTTTGCTAGGACTACACCAATGCTTCACCAGCAGGCTCACAGGTGCTAGGGATTTAGAAGGATATACCAAGTTCCATTTGTAAGAAGTAACTTTAATGTCAATATTAGTTATTCATTTATTCCACTTCAGAAATCAGGGTCTGAAAATCAAAGTTAGGTGTTTCATACATTATTTGACTTTAAAATGCAAACGATTTCAATTTAAAACATTAATGAATCTTTCATAAAACTAAAATGGAAAAAAATTGCTAAGCTCAAACACTCTGGATGGAAACTTTTCATCTTTGATTTTAACGAAAGAGGACGTTTATATTTATATTTATATTTATATTTATATTTATATTTATATTTATATTTATATTTATATTTTTATTTTTATTTTTATTTATATTTATATTTATATTTCACTCACCTTGCATTGCCATGGATCTGCTCACAATTGTTCTGGAAAACAAAATTGTACAGACATGTGATTTCACACAGAAGTCATTCATAATTCCCTATAATTGAGAAAAGTCAGTCACCTGGCTAAACCACATGGGAAAGCAGAATTACAAATAAAAGCTACAACTCAGCTGCCTTCTATGCTGTCTCTACTACAACATAGGTCCAAACTATCTATGCTTGTATTCATCCTTTAAGTATCCCCAAATCATCCTCAAGCAGGAGGAAAGCACCTCAGGACATCAATCCAAGACTACACTTTGCAGCAATTCAGAAACATCATGCGATTTATATAAAAGTAATGACTGCCCTAAGTTCAGAGCAACTCGACAGGTATAGTGATAGTGACTCTAAAACCTGCTTTGGGTCCATGCTGGAGCAGCTGTGATTTTATGCTACCACTCGTTCTTTACACTTTTCAGCTTCTGAGGTGGAACTACTAAATAGCACCCATACAATCTTTATCTATATACAGTATTGCAGTGGCCTTGCACAGGCACGTGGGCTTCCACGGCAGAATATGAGGAGTGAAAGGGTCAGCTGCTTGATTTTTATTTCTGTTTTTCCTACGAAAAGAAGTTAGAAACTAAAAAGCAGAAAGAACATTTACTGATGCTAGCAATTACATCTTCTCAGTCTGTGGTTTCAGAAAACAAGCAAGACAATGGCAGCAGCTTCTGTTGCAGGTTCCAAATAGCAAGGGCATCCTTAGTGGAAGTATAAAAAAGAACAGTATAGGAACTCCTTTTAGTGAATCAAGGATTTTAAAATAAAGAATGAAGATATTTCTTATCTAAAAAGAATGCAGCCCAAGTTAAAAGAGTAATCACAGGTTGGAAAGAAACTTTAAGATCATCTTAACCTCAACTGTCACAAGCCCACTGATAAACCATATGCCAGAGCTCCGTATCTCCATGCCTTTTAAATGCATCTAGTGATGTTGATTTTGCCCCCTCCCTGGGCAGCCACGTTCCAGTGCCCAATGATCCTTTCAATAAAGAAATTCTTCCTGATGTTTAACCTAACCTCCTCCTGGCACAACCTGAGGCCACTTCCTATTGTCCCATGGCTCTTTACGTTTGAGAAGACACTGACACCCACCTCTCCACAGCCTTCTTTCAGGTAGACAGCTCAGCCTCCTCCTCTCCAGACTAAACAACCCCGGAACAGTCCTTTCCATGTGAGAGTGAAATTGAAACTGAAAGCAGTTCCTTCCTGCTTTTCACTCCCAGAGTAAAAGCAGATGCCACCCCACAGGCGGATATTTAATGATGCAGGCATAACACAGCATCTAGTTCGCTTCCCAACTCACAAACAACATAATCTTGTCTTAAGATGGTACTTTTTGGATGCACTTCTTGAAACCACCATCATGTTTTGTGTTCTGATTGATTTCTGGTTCCCATATGAATACGTTTTAAAAAGTGTTAAACAAAGTGAAATGGTACAGCTAACTTTAAATCCAAACAAACACATTCAAACGATGTAATTTAAACTTTATCCTCACCGTGGGAAATTGGTGTCGTCTGCAACCTGACCGA
>VZRI01009694.1:4171-40318 GCA_013397515.1 Upupa epops
TTCACTAAACTGATGGTCTAAAGGCCATGAAGTTGGTTTAGCATGATTTCTTCATAAATCCATACTGACTACTTTTGATCACCTTCTTGTTCTTCATGTGTGTGGAAATGATTTCCAGACTCATTTGCCCTATCACCTTCCCAGGGACCGGGGATGAGGGTGACCCCTCTGTCATTCCCTGCGTCTACCTTCTTGAAGACAGGAATGACACTTGCTTTCCTCCAGCCTTTAGGCATTGCTCCCAGTCATCATCAAAGATGATTAGAATTCAGCTTGGTTGGGCACCAACAAACTCCCTTAACACTTGTGGCTGCATACCATCAGGGACAGTTCTATAGAATCATAGAATCATCAAAGTTGGAAAAAGAAGATCATCAAGTCCAACCATCTGCCCTACAACCCTCAACCATTAAACTGTCTCCCAAAACACTATGTTGAACCCCTCCAGGGACAGTGCTATGTTTACTTTAGTGCTTCCTGATCCTGTTTCACTGATGTTGCATCTTCCTTGGATTAGACTTTCCCTCTGATCTCAGGGCCTGGAATTTCTAAAGGCAAAGCTCACCAGTAAAGGCAGAGGCAAAGGTAGTGTTGAGAATATTACCCTTTTCTGTGTTCTTCATCACAGAGCTTCTGCTTTGTAGAGCTTCTTGTTACCCATCACATCCCTCATTAAATCCCAATCTGGTCCCTACATGCTCAGACAGTGGCCCTGTATTCACCCAGCTCTGTTTCCACCCTTCTGCTTTTTATGTTTTCATTTATTGAGGAGCTCCTTGCTCATCAGTGTGAGTCTCCTGCTGCCTTGACCTGGTTTTTTGTTTTCTGGGATGGACCATTCTGGAGCTTGAAAGTGATCTTGGAACATTGCATTTAATATGAAATTGAATTTTCTTTGTCTGGTTCAAACCAAATATTTGCAGTGCCTCATCCTACTTGCAGTTTGGAGTAGTTCTGAATCACTGAGCAAGGACATCAGCAGCTGGGTAAAAAGTGGGCATTCAAATGTGCTGATGAGGCAACTGATTCTGATTTAAATCACTAGACAACTTGTCATTAATTTTCACTAGCACAGAATCAGAAAGTGGGTTATTTTTGTGGTTCCTGAAGTCACTATATCATTTGGGGAAGGAGCGTGCTCGGTACACCTATGGGAATAGAAGCAAATGAATCCTATAAGCTTTTTATGAGCGTAGTAAAAAATGGTTATTGAAATTAATCTTCAATATTTAGGGTTTAGCCCTTCCTGAAAAAGCTATCAGAGATTTAATAGAAAATAAAATCTTCTCTATTACATTTTTAAACGTGTGCAAGCAATTAAGAACAGAGTTATGAGCTGCTTGCAGAACTCCATATGAAAGCAAGAAAAGCCCCCAGACTCTAAAAAGGACAGTGGCTCCCACAACAGAGTCTGGGAAAAGGGAAGCTCCAGCAAGCCGTGTGGCTGTATGTTCACAGATTCAGGAGAGGGAAAGGCAGAAGTCTGTGGCAAACAGCATGGGATCCAGAGGGGTCCAGGAATGACGAGACGTAGCAGCAAAGAGCATCCAAGAAGGCAGCTAAACCAAAAAGCCCCTTGACATAGTTGTGGTAAACCAATCCCAACACTGAACAGACTTCCCACTCAAAATAATCATAGAGCCAAAAACTCCTGCTCGATAATAGTTTCCAATCATAACTTTAGAAAATNACATATGTGGCATTCCAGGTGTATATGTTAATTTGACATGCTCAGTAAGCTGTTTGTTGACTAAAAGAGCAATCAGTAATTCAAAAAATGATATTAAATAGTAAAACAACCCAGTATCAAACTGTACGTCACTGGAATTTTTGAGTAGTACAATCTAAATATGTTCAAATGAAATAATGATGTTGTCTCCACCTAAGAAGTTGTTTATTGTAAGGGGATAAAATCCCATGAAAGTAGGGAATGTTATAGTTGTAACTGAAAGTCTGGGTGAAACCTTTTCAGGGCTTTGTAGCTTGTGAAACACATTCTCTTCTGCTTCTGAACACACTACCTGATGACTATTTACCAATGGGGTTAAAATGACAGGCAATGTAATGTTCTGTCTCCTTTCAGCAGGATCCTTTTTGGTCTCCAAAATGTTCCTGATTCCAAAGTACTTATTTCTTTTGGTAAAAACTCAAGTGCCTTAATGCTAATAATTACAGTCGTCTTTTTAATAGTGGCAAGTTTCAGCTACAACCACAGATTTCAAAGGGGAATAATAAAATTAAGGAAAAGTGTTTGGATGTTTGCAGAGTAAAGGGGATTTTCATTGCAGCTCCAGAGCCAGGAAATCCTACAGTTAGTGTTGTTCTGCCTTATGGTAACAGCAGATGTTGAGTAACTGAGTCACTCACTCCCACTTTTAATAAGGGATCCACTTGCCATCCATGTGGAAGCTCTCTTTGGGGACTACATCAGCATCTGGAAGGCAGCCCTTCAGCCATTTCACGCATGAGAAGTGGTGAGGTGCTTTCTAGCACATGGCTTGGTGTTCATGATGTGCCTTGGATGGGAGGATTTATGCCTAATTTAACAGTAGCTGCTGTTTTGCGTGTTCTCTGATAGCCACAACACCGTTTGGTTCTTAGTTGTGGTCTAGCATCAAACAGCTTCCTTCAACTGCAGATCTGAGGCATAGCTCAAAGAATAATTCCATTTGCCTGCGACAAGCCAGGGACCGGCTGACAGAACAAGTAGCATTAGGGAGGGTGGAGACTGCCAGCATCAATAATGATTATATGTGCTGCTTCTTCCTGTGATGGGCTGCCAGCTTGTAAGTACTGAACAATGCAGTGACCTTGGACACACCCTTCCAGTACCAATCCAGAGGGTTTTTTCACTATGGAAGTGGCAAGAAGGAAAAGATCACAGTGCATCGTTCTTTCATGCAATCCCTCATCTCCAAAACGGATGCATCTCATGTGGATTTAATAATTCATTTCATATGCAAAGCCTCTTTCTGTGGTATTAAGAACGTCTTCATTTCAAAGCTCAGGAAAGTTAAAGAAGACTGAAGGTTGGAGTCGAGGAAGAAAGATAGTTTTTATACCTGGCAGTGGCTGTCACCTGCTTAAGAGATAATAAAAATATCCTCTGAAATTGAGACTGTACTTTATCTCAGCTTAGGTACCTGCAAACATTATCATTTGAATCCATTCTTTGTACTAAGACCACTCAGTTAATTGGGCTGTATTGCCTGTTTTATTAAAGTATAAAGTAACAGTAAAAGACTGGATTTGATGGTTCCCTAAACTATTTGAGATAAAAACAAACCAAAGCTAATCTTTTCTTGCACAGTTTTGGAAGGTTTCTTTTAAGTGTGGAACACCTGCAGCACTGCTTGAATAAAAACTTCCTAAGCAGAAGAGTAACGCCCAGGATTGACAGAACTGAAGAAAGATAGCTGAGAAATATAAGCTGCCCCATGAATTGGCAGGGGGGACATCACAAGCTCCTCAAAGCTCCTAAGCTTTCACACATTCTCAGGATTCCTATAAAACCCTGACAAGAGGCACAGATTTAGTGCAGTTTTTAAAAGCCCATTGCTCTTTCCCTCATAAATGTTTAATTTCTCTTTCCAGCATTATTTCTAGTAGGCAGAGGAAAGCATTTCTTCAAGTACAGTCTGTGGGGCATTGAATATATCTTCACCCCTTTCCTCAGATTTTATCACATTATTTCTTTTGAATCCTTTTTTTTAACTAGAAAAAGGTGGTAGTTTCTAGCACATGATCCAGCGAAAGCCCCACTAGTATTTATCATACTATGGCATCGTCTGATACAGGAAATCATGCTGCCAACCACTTTGGGAAGTGCAGAGCATTATATTACCTGATACAGCTCTAATGACTTTCACAAAGAGGTAGATGTTTTTACCTGTCTGTGAAAAGGGGAGGTGTTTCTGGAGATCAAACTGAGTGAGTTGAGCTGCTATAGTGGAGAACAGCAGCTGTGTAACTTGGCTGCTGAGAAACAGAACTACTGCTGTCTCATATTATGAAGAGCTTTTGCCACCCTTATGTTGAGCACCTGATAAAAAAGGGGGTGGTTTGTAGTAGAAACTCACATTCTTACATTTATTATTCATCAAGAATATTAGAAAGGCATTGAATGTCCTTGGTTTCAGAAGCAGTTTCACAGATATGCGGCCACACAAATGAGCAGATGAGATACGGGAAACTATGAAGATTACAGTCTTCAGAGAATCACTGAATTATTGAGGCTGGAGAAACCCTCATCCAGCCAGCCCATGACCTAGCATCACCACATCAGCCACACCAGGGTGCTAAGGGCCACAGCCAGACTGTCCTTATATCCCTCCAGGGATGGCAACTCCACCACTGCTCTGGGCAGTCCATTCCAGGATCTGAGCACCTTTTCTGTGAGGAAGGGCTTCCTAACAGCCAATCTGACCCTCTCCTGGCAGCTTCAGGCCCTGCCCTCTTGTCCTGGTGCTAGTTGCCTGAGAGAAGAGTCTGACTCCCACCTGACTACAACCAACATTCAGGGACTTGGAGAGAGGGAGACGGTTCCCTGAGTCTCCTCTTGTTCAGGCTAAACACTCTCAGCTCCCTCAGCCTCTCCTCATTAGACTTTCGTTCCAGTCCTTATTGTTCCTATGGACCCACTCCTGCATAGGAAAGTGTAAGGAAGAAGATTTACCCATTCATCAAGGAAAGTAGGGCCTGTGCAAAAGAAGCGTTGTGCTCTTTTAGATCTCTGTGATTGTCCAGTGCAGCTGTGGTCCCAGTGAGGTGTGGAAACTGAGTCCCCGAGCACATCTAATTCCTATGACATTCAGTGTGAGCTCTGTCCCTGGGTAGAAGACAAAACTTCATTGTGATTTGATTCACTGCAGTTGTTTTAATGAGGTTAAGAGGAGACTCAATATTCTCAACTTGAAACTGTTGTTAGGAGGTGGAAGCTGCAAACTGTCTTGTAAAGTAAAAAGCTTAGTAAGTTAAGAGAAACATTATGTGTTATGTCTTCAGTGCTGTGCTTTAAAAGTGATTTAGGTTATTTTCATACAATAAGAGAATCATCAAGGTGGGAAAATGACCTTCAAGATCATCAAGTCCAACCATCCGTTCTACAACTCTGAACCACTAACCCATCTCCTGAAACACTCTGTCTGCCCATTCATTGAACCCCTCCATGGGTGGCACCTCCACCCTCTCCCTGGGCAGCCTGTTCCAAGGCCTCCCCACTCTTTCTGGGAAGACATTTTTCCTAAGGAACTTCCCTGGCACAACCTGACCCCATTTCCTCTTGCTCTGTCACTAGTCCCTAGGGAGAAGAGGCCAATCCCTGTCTCACTACAACCTCCCTTCAGGTAGTTGTAGAGAGCAATGAGGTTTCCCCTCAGCCTTCTCTTCTCCAGGCTGAAAGGCCCCAGCTCTCTCAGTTTCTCCTCATCAAACCTCTTCTCCAGACCCCTAACCAGCCTAGTTGCCTTCTCTGCCCCCTCTCTAGCACCTGAACGTCCTTCCTATACCATGGTGCCCAACACCACACCCAGTAATTGAGGTGCAGCCTCACCAGGGCTGAATATAGCGGCAGGATCCCCTCCTTGGTCCTGTTGGCCACACTAGTGCTGATGCAGGCCAGGATGCCTTTGGCCTTCTTGGCCATGTGGGCACACACTGCCATATATTCAGCTGGCTGTCAATCAACACTCAGGTCTCTCTCTGCTGGGCAGCTCTCCAGCTGCTCCTCCCCAAGTCTTCAGTTACTGGGGAATGTTGTGGCTGAAGTGGAGGACCTGACATTTAGCCTTATTGAAGCTCACACAATTGGCCTTGGTCCATCAACCTAGCCTGTCCAGATCCTTCTGCAGGGCCTCCCTACTCTCCAGCAGATCAACACTCCCACCCAACTTGGTGTTGTTTGCAAAATGAGGGTGCCCTCTGTCCCCTCATCCAAATCATCAATAAAGATGTCAAACAGAAGTAGCCTGAAAAAAGAACAAAATCCCCCTTTCCTTTTAGTCCTGTGATCACATGTATATAGAAAATCACTTGCAAGAGCTAAGGATTCTGATTTTAGAGACCTTATACTGTTAATAGAGTTGTGGCCTTCAACCTGTGAACTGTCCCAGCAGGCACAGGCAGAATAAGGGAAGGACAGTATAAGTACCAGGTCAGATTCGATACTCTTCTAAGAACTTCCTTGCATGTGAATGTTGGTACCAAGGTACCTGGGAAGGCTGTGCCAGGTCAGAGCTGCTAACTTGTCCCATCCCAAGATGCTGCGCATGGCCCTTGCCAGCTTTTGGGGCTTCCAGTGGAGGAAGTTTATAGCCAGGGAGGATCTGACCAGTAAACTGTTGTAGGCTGAAAGCCATGGTGTGTGTTTGTGGCTTGTCCTTGGGCTGGGTTTTTTATTGTGGTTTTTTAATGGTGCAATTAGTCATACAGATTCATAGCTGTGTTAGTAACAATTTAGGAACAGTGATTCTGCAGCTAAAACAAACCCTTCCTATTTGATACGTGACTTAGCTAACAGCTAGCTGTGTGTTTGTGGAGCATTGCTGTGGTGAAGCTGTCCCTTCCTCTGCACTTTCATGTCACAAAGTTCTCATCTGTTGAATTTCCATGTGTTTGGGGACGAGGAACGTTTGATTCCTCAGCTGGTGCACAAGAGTCTATCTGGAGCACCATTTGTCCTTGCATGTTGAGTATTGGGTCCAGTTTTGGGCACCAGAGTATAAGAAGGACATTGAGGTGCTGAAACAGGGCCAGAGAAGCACAAGGCTGAGGAGCAGTGTGGAAAACAGGCCCTATGAGGAATGGCTAAGGGAACTGGGGTTGTTTAGTCTAGAGAAGAGGAGGCTGAGAGACCTCATTGCTCTCTACAACTACCTGAAAGGAGATTGTAGCAAGGCTGGTGCTGGTCTCTTCTCCCAAATCACTAAGGATGAGGGGAGATGGCCTCAAGGTGCCTCAGGGTAAGTGTAGATTGGATCTTAGGGAGAAGTTCTTTACTGAGAGAGAGAATGGGCATTGGAACAGGGTGCCCAGGGAGGTGGTGGAGTCACCATTCCTGGAGGTGTTTAAAAAATTAGTAGCTAGAGCACTTGAGGCCATGGTCTAGGGGTTAGGGAGATGCTGAGATGAAGATTGGACTCAATGGTCCTGGAGATCCTTTTGAATCGTGAAGATTCTATGATTCTATGTTTATGGGGGGTATTTTTGAGCCACTCTGTTTCAGCTTAATTTATGGCACACAAGACCAGAAATTATGATGCATATATTTATGCATTTGAACTAATGGTCCAACAATTCAAAAAACACTTTCAAAATGACTGATCTCAGCATTTCAGATTCTTTTTGTGTCTGAATAATTAACGTAACTAATGTTTTTATTAAAATGTAGTTCTGTAGTCCTGTGAATTAGAACATTATTTGAAAAAAACAATTTGGTTTTCTAGCTCATTGGTGAGAAAACATAAGCTATCAATATCCAGAAAGCAGAAAGTAAGAACAGTGAGCCCTGAGAACTGAAATGTGTGAGTTCTGCAGTGCATTGGTGTTAATTTCAACTCTTGCACAACTACACTGGAACTTAATTTTCTGATTGGTGGGGGTTTTTTAAAGGGAATATCAAGAGAGGTTCTCCTTCCCCTCTACTCTGCCCTGGTGACACCACACCTGAAAGATTGTGTCCAGTTCTGCACCCCTCAGTTCCAGAAGGACACAGAACTGCTTGAGAGAGTCCAGTGCAGAGCCACCAAGATGATGGAGTGGAGCATCTCCCTGATGAGGAAAGGATGAGGGAGCTGGGTCTCTTGAGCCTGGAAAAAAGAAACCTGAGGGGTGGTCCCAGGAATGTTGATCAATATAGAAAGGGTGGATGTCAGGAGGCAAGAGCCAGGATCTGCCTTGTGTCATCCAATGATAGGACAAGCGGCAATGGGTGTCAGCTGGAACAGAGGAGATTCCACATAACTGGAACAGGCTGCCCAGGGGAGTTGCTGAAGTCTCCTTCTCTGGAGATATTTAAAACTGTCCTGGACATGTTCCTGTGTGACTGGATTTAGGGGATCCTGCTCTGGTAAAGGGATTGGGTTGGATGATCTTTTGAAGCCCATTCCAGTCCATAAGATTCTGTGATTCTGTGATTGTCCCCTGTTGCATTCCAACCTCTCCCAGCAGCTGTGTGAACACATGTTGGTAAACAAGATGATAAACTAGAATATTCTGAAATTCTTCCAGAGCTTGAATATTATTTCTCCTTGCTCTTTGTTCCTTCCCAAGAAAAGCATCTAAGAAGTAACATTTCAAGTAGTCCATAAATCACCCTGCCACTTGAATGCTTCTGCATTATGAAAATGCACAGCATTAGCAATGTAGAAAGAATAAAGGCCATGCAATAAATAAGGAAATACAGTTAAGGGAGAGCTACTAGAGGAATACAACCAAATCTGTATAAATAATTCAGACAATATATAGTCTGCACTTTGAGTAGATTTAGAGTAGCTGTATGTATGTTAATAAATTTTCATGAATGCAGCAGAAAATAGTGAAAAGATCGATGAATTTCTTCTAGACGGATACCTCTTCAAAAGAGAATCTCAGTGTGGCCTTGGTTTGCTTTTAAAAAAGAATCTGGTCTTCCCTTATGGAAACTGTTGTCTTCAAACGTGTCCTGGGTTGATCCCTGACCCCTTGTACATGCCACAGCTGGATGTTCTTTTCATGACCCAGTGAGACTCTTGGAATGTGGAAGATGCTTTTCTTTGTGGTTTCTGGCTCAATATGGAGCTCCTGCTCTGTCAGTCCCTCTTTGGCTCTGCAGACCTGGTGAAAGAGAATACATCCTCCATCTGTCAGTCTCTCTGATAAGTGTTAGATTTAGCAGCAAGCACAGCATTTTCCCATTGGGAGGGAAAAAAAGTCAGGGGGAGGCTGAAGGCTGAAAGGCTCCTGACTGATTTTCAAAACCTTTCTTTACTTCCTGTTAATTAATTCTTATCTTTACATTAACATCCTTGGTTTCTGATCAGCAAAACTAGGAGTCATTCTTCACTAAGGAAAACTCTTCCATTTTTACTTCTTTGGGAGCTGCATGTGGTATTGTATTGATCATGAGTACCATGTGAGTCTGTGCCTCAGAATCCTTTCTGTCTCTGATTTTCTTTTGAGGCTGCTGCTTTTCCTTCCAAGAACTGTTTGAATATATCATAGACATAAAAACAAGATTAAGTCCCACAGTAAACACACAAATTATTTAAAAAAAATAAAAGGGAAAAAGAGAAAAATACTATAAAACCAAGCCAAACTGGAGTTGTTTCCANTGTGTATACACATCAGCCTTCAGAATCCTTTCTGTCTCTGATTTTCTTTTGAGGCTGCCGCTTTTCTTTCCAGGAAGTGTTTGAATATATCATAGACATAAAAACAAGATTAAGTCCCACAGTAAACACACAAATTATTTAAAAAAAATAAAAGGGAAAAAGAGAAAAATACTATAAAACCAAGCCAAACTGGAGTTGTTTCCAGAAAACAAGCGATCTATATAACCTGGTCATCTCTTTCAAATAGAAAATTAAGCAAGAAGGGTGGAAAAAGCGATTGCAGATGTCTAATGATAGAGTCTCACAATACAGATTAATAGTAAAAACAGTAATAAATCAGCTTTCCTCTCCTTGATTTGCTCAATTCTTTGAGTAGGCAAATGGAGTAAGGGGGAGGAATAGAGTAGAACTGGTTGTAAGTTTCACTAAAGAGTTGTCTGAGAGGACATCTATCTATCTATCTAGTGAAAGCTGTTTGGTTTAATACAACATTTTACATGGTGTGTTTGGTTTAGCTGGGATGGAGTTGATCTTCCCCAGGACATCTCTTCCAGTGCTGTATGTGGTGGTAGCTGGAGGGGCATTGATAACCCACCAGAGTTTTGGCTACCGCTAAGCAGGGCTAACCTTCTCCCCAACATCAGGTTAAGGGATGGGCTGGGCCAGCTGACACAGTCTGACCAAAGGGCTATTACAGACCATATGGTGTCAACCCAGGGATAAAAGGGAGGAGTAAGAAGGAAGTGCAGAGGCATTTATTGATGGTGCTTTGTCCTCCAGAGCAACTATGACCTGTTTCTAGACCTGCTGCCTAGAACAGCAGCTAAACACCTTGTGCTGGTGGGAAGTAAAGAATAATCTGTATTGTTTGTCTTTGCTTTCACATGCAGCTTTTACTTTCTGCTTTATTAAGCTATTGTTGCCTTTTCCTACCAGTATCTCATTGTATTTTCATCTCTCCTGTCCATCCAAGAAGGGGAAGTGATAGAGCAGCTTTGGTGGGCACCTGGCCCCAGCCAGGGCCAAACCACCACACAGAAAAAAGTCTAAAGTTATCTTATCAGGCCATATAGATACAGGAGTTAGTCTTTATTTCATTTTTTCCTGCACTTCAGTATTCATGGAGGTTTGCTCACATGGAAAGCAAATACTTGGATGCGTTTGAGGCAAACATGTTTGAGGTTCTACTAGCTGGGAAAACTGGGTACTAAAGCTTTCTTCCTTATATGGTAGTTAGAAACTATGAGTATCAGAGTTTCCTGCCATTTCCCAATTACCACCAAATAATAATGAGGATTCAGATTAATTTTTGCCTTAAATTAATCAAGGACATATTTTATCATTTTACCGTGTGTTATTTTATTGCTTTTACAAAAACGAACATGCCCTTTGATCACTCCAAACTCTGGATACCTCACTCTCAGCACTAAGGGGAAATGTGGTCACATTATTTAAAATACAATTCAGCACAACTGCCAGAGAACATTCCTGATTTTCTTTAATAATCTATAAAACCTAGAGGTTAATGAAAGGGGGAGCAAGAGAACAAGAAAGGGGTAAACTAAGGGTAGAAAAAGGAAACTGAGAGCTATATAAATTGGAATTTAGAAGTTGAGAGTAGCAATACCAATCCATTAATTGAATAACATCATAGGTCTTTAAAAGCAATAAATTTTTATGGGAGTGTTAAGAGGTTTTAAAGATATATTTTGGTCTCCATTTCATGTATTAGTCTTGAAAATACCTTCCTGTTCATGAAAGCAGACATTCTCAAAACCTATTTCTGGGCATTGTGCCATTGTGGGGTCCTAATAGATCATTCTGTTCTGACGGGAAGAGTTTTATATAAATGTCCAGCCTCTGTCGTTGGGTCAAATACTCACTGTCTCTGCTGTAAAACACAATGCCATAAAAAAGAACTAACATCCAATGGGATGCATTCAGTCAGCATGGAGGAGTTCCAAAATATCTTGGGAAAGTTGGTCTGTATGTAGAATATAGAAAGAAGCTCTTGCCTCAATAGACTCCAGATACCTTAGTGACTGACATGGCTCACAAGCCGCTGGCACACACCCTTGTCTCTTCTCTCCCTAGATGAAAAGATAAAATCTGTGGAGGAAGCTAATACCAGCACAGTCAAAAAGCAGTCACAGCAGACAGGTATAGCAATGTGTTTAACAGATGCATCTTAAGGTAAAATTTCAAACAGATCTTACACACCCAAGTTCATTGAATGCTATCCATAGAATGCTGTGGAAATGAGAGACGATAAAAGGCTGGATGCAAGAAGGGAAGCAATCTTTTGTGGCAATGTTTCTCGTGTGTTACAAGGAAGTGTCATGTAACTGAGTCCAGGTTCGGTAGGTTGCAGAGGAAAATCAAGACTATGGTTGCTATCTCTGGCCCTGAGCAAATTGAGCTTTCAAGGTTCAACTTCTAGTCAGAAACAATCAAGATGTTGCCTTGCTACCAGCACATCTTGTTATCTGCTTTGATAGAGAAAGATCTAAGCTTTTATAATACATTGTGTGCTAAACTTGACAGCATCATTCTGATCAAGAAAGGTGAAAGGGAAGAGCTGTAATGAGTGCATTAAGCAAGGCTTGCTTTGTCAAAGCCTCAATAACACAGCTTCTTTTTTGATCAATTGGTTGGTTTGACTTTATGGGTGAGCCAAGTGTGGGCAGGACCATCAAACTGTAATGGTTCTGACCCTTCCATTTAGAATATCTTCCTTTTTCCTTCAGCATTCTGTGTTCAACACAGGTGAAGTGTTCAAACTCCGCCACTAGAAACACTGTACAATCCATCATAATTTGCAGCTATTAATCACTTTATTTCTTGCGTGTTCAGAGTTACAGAAGTACAGAAGTACTGGAAAAGATTTTTGTTTATTTATACATTTGTTCTCCAGCTTTCTGACAGGTATTTCAAGGCCGTGAAATATCTGTCTTGAGTTGGCCATGTGAGAGAGTAGACTCCTTGTGACACTACAGGGTCCCTCTTAAGAGCAAAATGTAGGCTTTATAGAAGCCTCATAGAATCTCACACTATGTGGAGGTCCAAATATTATGATAGCTAGGAAGACTTTAAAAAATAGGATAGAACAGAAAAATAGGATAGGACAGCACAGTCTTAAAAGTAGGAGAAAAGACAAGAAAAAACATTTCTGACCAGTGTAAAAATCTCACAGACCAGCTCCAGACCACTGAAGCTTCAGCAGCTTGCTGAAAAAAGCTTTGCTATGTGGCTGTTAGTACTGCTCCATTGCTTCTGGGAAATTCAAGATGATTGCTTTCCATGGCCACAAAGGGCCAGATGATCCCACAGGTTTTAGATTGCTCTTCATACTTCTGTTGATGACTTCTCATTTGAGAAAGCTCTCCACTGACAGTCTCACTGGTAATTATCAAAAGTGCAAAGGATAGAGAATCCACAGAGCCCTCCTGGACCACAGAATTCAAAGAATTGCTCAGGTTTGAAAAGATCTTGAAGATCATCAAGTCCAACCTCAACCTAACTGTACTGCCCTAGCTCTAATAACTCACTGCTTATCCATGTCCCCGAGCACCACATCCAAATGGTTTTTAAACACATTCAGGGGTGGTGACTCAACCTCCTCCCCAGGCAGCCTGTTCCAGGGCTGAAATACCCTCCTTGTAAAGTTTTTCATGACATCCAACCTATCCCCCACCCTGACTCAATTTGAGACCATTTTCCCTCATCCCGTCACCAGTGAGAAGGGACCAACCCTGCTCTCGTGGCACCCTTTTGTCAGGTAGTTATAGCAAGCCATAAGGTCTCCCCTCAGCCTCCTTTTCTCCAGACTAATGAGCCTCAGCTCAGTTCTCCAGACTAATGATTCTCAGTCGCTCTTCGTAGGAGATGTTTGCCAAACCCTTCACCAGCCTCACTGCCCTTCTCTAGACCTGCTGCAGCCCCTCAGTGCCTTTTCTGGATTGAGGTGCCCAACACTGACCCCAGTAGTCAAGATGGTCCTCGTCAGTGCTGCGTTAACATTTGATAAATGCTTCATTGGCCTAACCATGGTGTCACTTTAATATTCACCAAATCTGAACGAGGTTGCCTTTGTACTAGTTGTTGCCTTTGGGTATCACTGATTGAGCAAATTTTCTGTGTTTAAAACCACTCAGAATGTCCAAACCATTGTCATAAACACTGAAGGGCTTCTTGAATCCTTAAAAATCATGGGGGAGGTCACAGGAAAAATGCCACTGCAGTATGAGCCTGTGGTCTCACAAAATATTCCAAGAGCATTACAGTTCCCATCAAATGAAAGAGAACTCATTGCATGTTGCTTTCCCCATATCCTGCCATATGCAAGAAGGTAGAAGAGCTTCAGGGAAGTAAAGGAAAAGACTAGTTCTGCATGCAATGCATCCACATGCATGAATGTTTGATCCATGCAGCTGTTAGATGCGTTGCTGTGCATTTAAGTTTACACTTTGTAACAATCAAAGGGTTCCAGCGCATTTGCAGTCAAGCGTTTGAACAATTTGATTAACTGATTAGTCCTAATTGGTCTGAAGTTAGCTGTTGTTTTGAATTAGGTGTCTTGTATTTCTTGTGAAGCAGCACAGTGGGGTGAAGTAGTTCCTGTAGAATCATCTTCTAGAGGTGTAGGAGCACCAGAGGCATAGTCAGCCCAGAAAACTTGATTCTAGAACTATTAGTAGCTGTTCTGATTAGTTCAATTCAGAAGAGGATATATGTTGCATAAAGTCACCAAAGAAACAGAACTTCTCACCTAGCAAGACTAAGTCACAGANGTCATAAACACTGAAGGGCTTCTTGAATCCTTAAAAATCATGGGGGAGGTCACAGGAAAAATGCCACTGCAGTATGAGCCTGTGGTCTCACAAAATATTCCACCTAATTGAATTAGGTGTCTTGTATTTCTTGTGAAGCAGCACAGTGGGGTGAAGTAGTTCCTGTAGAATCATCTTCTAGAGGTGTAGGAGCACCAGAGGCATAGTCAGCCCAGAAAACTTGATTCTAGACCTATTAGAAGTTTTAGTAATGTGAAATAGCTATTCTGATTAGTTCAATTTAGAAGAGGATATACGTTGCATAAAGTCACCAAAGAAACAGAACTTCTCACCTAGCAAGACTAAGTCACAGAGGGTTATCTGAGAAGGGGGGTTGTGATATGTGATTGAAAGCATTCAGATTGTCCAATATATTGAGACACCATCTTTCAAAGTGGAAAAATAAACAAGTGAAGAACATTAGGTTAACTGATTTCAACAAGGTTTTGTAATTCAAGGATTAAGTAATAAAACAGATTCTTTGCTTGATATTATGGCATTGGCATAGCTCATGTTGTACAGCATCTCTGTGCAGGCAAAGGCTGTGCAGGTAAGCTTCTGTGCAGGTAAGAGGTCAACCCTCTTTCTCAGGAATGGTTAGGCATAATAGCCATATTCATTGCCCTTCATTTCTAAAGAGTTTTATTTCAAGATGCTTTAAATATTCAGCTGTTTTCATGGTCATGCCTTTCATTTAGAGCAGAAAGATGGCACTTTTCACTGGTGGGGCAATAATGGAAAAAAAAGGAACAGGGAGGATCTCTGTATTTATTTCCTTAAGTTTCTTTGTTCCTTGGTAAAGATCTTTAACATATTCTGGGTATTTCATATTTATCAAACCATAAAAAGGGTCTCTTTATGCATTCTAGATGTCTTTAGCAAATATGCAGCATCAAAGGAAGAAAAAAAATGCATGGCAGATAATACTAAACAACTAGGAAACACAGAGAGATGTATTTGTAGTTTTTCCCTTCATTAGTCCCAACAGTGTTCTTTAACATTTTTAAAATATTGATCTCATAAAACAGTTGGAGTGGCAGTAGCCAATATGACTACTTCATCAAGTGTCAGGATGTAAGAAAAAGCTTGGAGAGTTCCAAAGAAGCCAGGGAAGTAAAACATATTGCTTTTCTGCTATGTCTTGTGCCAAACAAATCTAAAGGAAGAGGTAAGTGAACCTGGCTTCCCACACCTCTCATGAGACTTGTAGCTTCATCCCTAGTTGACAAGCATGGAACTTCTTTTCCTCTCATGTAAGAAGTAGTACGGGAATAGTGTCCTAAAAAGAACCTTCCTTTCTGAAAGCTTGCTATTCTTACAAATATCTGAAATAGAAATAATAGGGAATGTGGGGTTTTGAAGCCACTTTTAGCCATTGTTTACATAGTAACTGCAAGGTCACACACTTAGCACTGCAGCAGTAACAGCAGCCCACACTTTTTTCCTCGCTTGTGCAGCTCAGGTGCAGAGAGCTGGAAAAGGCTAGGGCTCCCTAAGCGCCCACTGCCTCACCTCCCCCCACCCCGACACCTCCCTCTGAGCTGAGAGCATTTGTCTTTCACTGATACCTTGTTTGGATCAGTGTTTTCTTATAACCCTGTCTGTCTTCCAAAGCAGTTCTGTAGCTTTACCATGGATCTTGATTGACAACATGAGACAGCAAGTGCTACACATGAGAATTGTTCATGTCTTCAAATGCTTCAGCTCTTCTGAACTGAATCTGGAGCACAGATTTTGACTGATTTATGGTGTTTTGGCTTATTAAAGCTGATGTAATACCAAGAGAGATTAATTCTCTCTGAAGCTCACTCTATCTAATGTCATTAGAGGGAAGTAAAACATAGGATCAATTACTTTGTAGTATTTGTATTTTCTACCTTAGCATTTTCTTTTTATTAGATCTGCACGCCGGGCATGCAGCTGATGAAAATACCTGCCCTGTGCTTACAAAGCTGTGGATGTTCAGTCTTTGTCTACCACACTGTCTTATTTCTCATCATGCCCATGATTTGGGGAGCACACACAGTATGTTAGGTGCAGTGTCTCAGGAATGAGCGACATAAGGACAATCTGACAAACGTGAATGTAGACCAGCCAACACTGGTCTTGTGCTGCTTGTAAAAGTACTGCCTTTCAGAGGTTGTTGCTGATTGTGCCACAGCAATGGCTGAGCTTCATCAAGTACTGGCATCACACTCAGCTTTAAAAGCTGAGCAGAATCTGTAAGTTTCATTTGTTTTCTGCGGAACAGTTTGGGTTTGAAAAGTTTGAAGTTTCTGGCCCCCCAGCCCAGTTCAGTGTAGGAGCAGTGTGACAAAACCCCAGGTGCCTGTGTCAGTGTCTTGTGTGGGGTTGGTTTTTCTGATGTGCCATGGGGGCAGGGAATTAAAATATCCTGCTGCCTTTCTTCACCAAATTGAGGTGGTTGTTTCATTGCCTGCAGATTCATCAGTGGGTTTGTTAAACCCTCCCTTTGTGTCTCGATGCTTTAGCTGAAAGCTCTTAGTTAAAATACAGTTGGGTTCTCAGACCCACAACGTTAATGGTTCCCAGGTGGGAAGGATGGGGGTCCAAGGCAGACCCACTACATAATGGCAACCCAGGTGGGATGCATAGAGATCTAGACCAGAACCCACAGCACAAACCTGTGTGTGAAAAGTGTGCAGTGTTGTGGCAAAGCAGTCGTTTTTTGCTCTCAAGATTTTCCTTTCACTATGTCTTACACACAGTAAGTGGTGTGGAGCAGAGTTAATGCTGTGACTTTGGAGGAGGGCAGTAAAAAATGTAAGGATGCAAGAGTTCCCTGGACGTGGAGGTATGCCTTGTAGTGGTTGTGTGTGTGTTTAGTAGAAGGACATTTGGCTATTTAAAAAACTTGGGATGAGTTCTGGTATAATTCCATTTAGCATGAGGCCCAAGAATCCTGAACTGGCTGTATCCTTCCTATTAACTCACCAAACCAAGGAAATCTCAAAGCACTTTGCAGAATTCACTGTAGCTGCTTTATTACCTCTGTCTTAGGAATGGGGCTGGTTTTTACCTGCATGGCAGCTGTTATTATAATAGCACTGCCCAGCAGAGTCTGAGAATGCAAACCAATTGACAAAACCTCCTTTCAGGCTATCAGATGCTTATTAATAATGATAAAACAGAACATCTGCAAAGCAAAATATCGTACTGTTAATAATAACAGCTATAACTTATTTTACCAGCCTTTCATATTCTTGAAATTTACAGAGACAGAATGGAAAAACTGAGTGTACTTTTTCCTTTTTCCATAGCTAGAAAACATCATGCTTTAGAGTGTGCTATCTGGAAAGAATCATGGCTGGAAAGGACCTCCAGTCCCCAAGTCCAGCCCTCATCCCAGCATCTCCCTAACCCTAGACCATGGCCTCAAGTGCTCTAGCTACTCATTTTTCACACCAACAGCTGTAGCCCTACTTGAGGGGGAAGATGCCCAATCAGTATTAGCAGTCAGGGAAAACCTGGAACGTATGTTGAAAACCTGGTATGTTATGTTAAAAAGATTGCTAAGGTGAAACCTGAAAGAAGTTGTAGTCAAAGCAGTGGGTATTGAAGCGTGAGGTCGAGCACACAATTACCCCTTCTTCTTTACCTAATGTAAGCATGGTGAGCCTTGGAAGTGAACTGATTTATGCCCTAGCAAGGCCTTAGATTGGGATCTGTCATCTTAGAGCAAAAAAGAAAGAAGCTGGATGGACTTTAAAGGTTTTTCTTGGTGGTGAGGGAGAGATTTCCTCCTAAGAAAAACACATTTGGATTTAGCTTTATATGCAGCTTTGGTTTGCTTCAAGTTGTCTCCATTGGTCTGCAGCTCCCCTCAGGGGACAACGAAAACAATACCCCACAAAACTACGGGGCCATTAGAAAGTCATGAGGCTGTCAAGTTGTACTGGTGACTGGGTCTGATAGAAATGTTATTTGAGAGAAGAATGACTCTAAACTGCAAGCCTGATGATAGTATCATAGTCTCTGGCTGAGCAGAAGATGAGGAAGTGTTCCCTCCTACTACGTTAAAGTGATTAGAAAGTTGTTGCTGATGCTAATAAATAACTAAATAGCTAAATAGCCAACAAAGGTGCTCATGCAAAGTCAGCACTAACTTAGTCTTATTGACTTGAAAACATAAGACTTAGTGCTCTATCATATAGTTTCTAAATCCCCATGACTGTACATTTGAGACAAAGGAAGAGTTTTATGCTCTGCCTCATACTAGCAGTCTCATTGTTGAAAATACCGGGAAAGAAGCAGTAGTAAAGCTTTCACATGCTGACTTGAAGGAATTGTGCATAGCAGGCTCCATTAAAACAGAGGAAAGAGCCACTTCTGTAATAAAGCACAAAACTGGCCTCTGTGTTGCAGTCAGGTTTCTAACAGCTATCAGGAGAATTCTTGGGCTTTTACAGTGCCAGCTTCTTTTGCATTTAGTCATTAAGATGTCAGAATCATAAGCAGAAATTGTTGTGCTGGTCTGAGAAAAGCCATGGGAGATAAAACCTTTAGCAGTGAGATGCAAGTATCACATAAATACATACTTTCAGGGATGATTCTGCTGCTCTCACCGAAACCTCTGTGGGCTCATGTCATCCAGCATTCTGGAGAGGTGGTCTGAATGCTGCTTCCATGAGGTATGCAAAACGCTCCACCTGTCCATTCGACTGAGGTTGCTGATTTTAAGATGTGAAAAATCATCCTGAAATTAGTTCTTCCGCTGAGAACATGGCTTAGCCTCATGTAATAAGAAAAAAAAGGACAGACAGACACACAGAGACTCTTGGCTGGCCCAAATAAGAATTCTCCTAAGAGCGAATATTATATACAATGCCTCTTACCTGAAGCTTATTTGAATTAATAAATATTTTTCAGTCTAACAAGTAGTTAATTGAAATGGAATAGTACCTGTAATTAAAAGAGTTATGTTGAAAGCGAGTCAGCCAGCTGGCATGTGCAGCTTCCCCTCTCTTAGAATACTCCCAAGAAATTAAAAGAAAAAAATAAAGCAAAGTATTCCTCATTGTGACGTTTGAAAATGGGGAGCTGCTGCTTTCAGAATGTGCTGTTCATTTTATTCAGAACAAAGACTTCTAACTTCCCTCACTGTGTGAAAACAGAGCTTGAATTAGCTGCTCTAAAAAAGTAGGAGATGGGGCATCAAAGAGCCTTCTGTTCATTAAGATAAACGCCCAATAAGTGTTTCATGTTGGCTTGGGTGTAACATTCTGAATAGAGGATTAAGCAGTTGCTTCACAGTTTTAAACTATTGAGATGGTGTGAGAGAAGTTGAAGAATAAAAGGGTTTAAGCTGTTATGCAAAGAATTAGTGTTGAGAGTGTAAGAGGTCCCCCTATTACCCATTGAATTCTGCATGGATTTAGCAGTGTTGAGGGTGTAGCATGACTGTGTTTGCACATAGGGAATGTATGTAATTCATTCCAAGGGTCCATCACAGAATGTTAGTGATTGGAAGGGACTTTGAATGATCATCCAGTCCAATCCCCCTGCCACAACAGGATCCCCTAGATCCAGTTGCACAGAACATGTCCAGACAATTTAATCACCTCCAGGGAAGGAGACTCCACAGCCTCCCTGGGCAGCCCTTTCCAGGGCTCTGTCACCCTCATCATGAAGAAGTTTCTCCTCATCTTGATGTGGAACCTCCTCTGTTCCAGCTGACACCCATTGCCCCTTGTCCTGTCATTGGATGACACTGAGCAGAGCCTGGCTCCTTCCTCCTGACACCTGCCTTTTCCATATTGATCAACATTAATGAGGTCACCCCTCAGTTTCCTTTGTTCCAAGCTCAAGAGACCCAGCTCCCTCATCCTTTCCTCATCAGGGAGATGCTGCACTCCCTTCATCATCTTGCTGGCTCTGTATTGGACTCTCTCAANTGCTGCTGGCCACCAGGACCCCCAGGTCCCTTTCTCCTATGCTGCTCTCCAGCAGGTCAGTCCCCAGCCTATCCTGGTCCCTGGGGTTGTTCTTGCAGACTCCAGACTGCCCTTACTGAATTTCATTCAGTTCCTCCCTGTTCAGCTCTCCAGCCTGTCCAGGTCTTGCTGAATGGCAGCCCAGCCCTCTGGAGTGTCAGACACTCCTCCCAGCTCTGTGTCATCAGGAAACTTGCTGACAAGGCACTCTAATCCCTCATCCAGGTTGTTGATGAATATATTGAATAGTACTGGTCCCAGTACCGACCCCTGGGGGTCTCCATTAGATCCAGGCCTCCAACTCGACTCTGTCCCACTGACCGCTACTCTCTGGCCTCTGTCCATCTATATATATATATCTATATCCATCTATCATTTCATCCTGGACAGTGACTTTGTGAGATGGACTGCTGCAAATTGATTATTTAATTGCAGTCAAAGCTACTTTCCAACAACAACAAAAAAAGCATAGCTTCAATACTGCAATGAGCTTTTTATGTAATGGGTTTTGTTACGTCTTCAGAAAGATGCTGACTCCATCTGCTCATGACAAAGCACTGTTTTTTGGAAGGACAAATGACATCAGAGATTGCAAGTTTTTCCTTTATTGTTCACAAAAACAGTCACCCCAGTTTCTGCTCCCCAAATCCAATTTTATTACATTTGTTTAATAGATCAAGTCCATTCATGTCAGTTAATGTGAAAAAGCAATTTGCAATCTGTGTTTCATGCACTGTGAGTGTTGTAATGGGTGGTTTCATTGATTTGCTGATTAGACAGTTGTAGTATTTTAAGCTCAGTTTTAATGTACTGGATCTGCTATGGTTATGACCAGTATTAGAATGCTGTTACATCAGACAAGGTCACAGAATCACAGAATTTCTGAGACTGGAAAGCCCTCTGAGCTCATACAGCCCAGCCCAGGACCTAACATCTCCACAGCAGACATCAGGGCATTAAGGGCCACAGCCAGTCTGACCTTAAGCACCTTCAGATATGGGAACTCCACCACTGCCCTGGGCAGTCCATTCCAGGGTCTGATCACTCTTTCTATGAGGAAGGGCTTCCTAACATCCCACCTAACCCACCTCTGGTGCAACTTCAGACCCTGCCATCTCGTCCTGGTGCTAGATGCCCGGGAGAAGAGCCTAACCACCACCCAATTACAACTTTCCTTCCTAAAGTGGTAGAGAGGGAGAAGGTTCCCCCTGAGTCTCCTCTTCCTCAAGCCTTTTCTTGTCAGACTTTCCCTCCCATCCTTTCCTCAGCCTTGTTGCTCCTCTGGGACCGCTTCAGCCTCTAATCTCTTTCTTGAATTGAGGGGCCTAGAACTGCACCCAATACCTGAGGTCCTTTGTGTTCACACTAGTTAAGTGTTGATGTATATTATTACTCACTCTCAGCTTCCATAAGAGGTTCTTATTTCTGGTTTAGAAGTCATGTGTAGTTGCTGTTATCTAACCCATAAACTCATTTCCCTGTATTTTTTATTTATATCCTGTTTCTTTTATCCATTAACTATCATTTGTGGCTGCCTAGAAGTTACATACTTTTTTACATAGATTTTTTTTCCTCTAGATATCTGCTGCTCTCACTGTGGGAGACAGGCAGTAGTCAGATTTAGTCTGACTTAGAACAGCTGTTCTCAAAATGTAGGGGACCACCAGGGATGGTTCTACTGAATACCTGTATTGACGAATGTAGGAGCCCTAGCAGAGAACAACTGACCAAGATTTCTTATTTTCTTCTCATTATTTGCTCTTCCAGTCTCACATTTGTAACCTTTCTGGGTTGTGCTTTGGGTGCCAGTGGATCATCCTCTAAATCTTTAATTGTTTTGTTGGCAGTGTTTAGCTTGAAACAAGATTGCTAAAAAAAACCCAAACCTGTGGTTAGAATACATTGATGAATGTGGTTTTCAGCAAAAACAAGGATGATACATGAAGCTACCAAGTTTATCCTCAAGAGATGTTCTTTGGGAGAATAACACTAAGTTAGTGACAGACATCAGTCAGCACATTTAGTTCTGTGCATTAAAAAGCACCACAACCAGCTCAGAAATGAAGTTTGATGCAGGCTCCTTGGAGGAAGTGAACAAAGGACTCTGACTGCCTGACAGGATCTACAGGTTCCATGGCTTCATTAACGCATTGACTCACAGATCCCACATGGTGAGCAGTGAGGGATTTATTAGAAGGTGATTGGTGTCACCCCCTTCTGATTGGTTTGCTGAGATTTCAGCTCTGCCTCGGTGCTATGTTGGGTCATGCTGAAGAATAATGAATCACATTGCTCTTTTTCTTATCCAAAGACAAATGAGTTTGGATTTACTGGAGTAACGGAATTTGTTCCCATAAACCTCAATTTCACAATTTGCACAGCCAGTTAGAAAATAACTGTATATTTTATTTTGGCTCTCTTCTTCCTTATCTCCAGTCTTTAATTTCTCATAATGAGAGAGATAAGAAATGTATTTGAATGCAGATCAGAGGTTTCTGAGTACAGACTGAAAACCTAAGCACCAGAGCTTTCATTCTAGAGGCTCAATTTGAGTCTCTGCTTTATCTTAATCTCTTTATTCAGAACCTTTTGTAGATGTTGACAAATGCCTGTCTGTGCCCAGTCCCTTTAGGAAGAACTAATATTTGAACATTTGAGCTACTGAAGTCCTGCTTGTTTCTGAGGGGAGATTGTATGCTATTACACGTTTGCCGTTTGTGTAATAGAAACTCATACCGACTGAAACGCATCCTGTACTGCTCAGTGGACTTCTGTGTATCCTGTATTTCTCTGATTACATAAAATTCCATGGAGAAAATAAAAATCTGGCTCGATTTTGCATATAACAAGCAGATATTAATACAGAGGTAATGCTAATACAAGAAGCTATCAGCAGGTGAGCCAAGCAGTGGGTTTACAGACATGTGTGGTAGAGTGTACTTTTTTTTTGAACCCTCCTGGAAATGTGAGATAACTTCTCTTCCAGATAACTGAGCTGCCCCACAGTCCCGTGCATAGGCACATGTGATTCCTGTGGAGGAGCTGACATTGTACATTTATCTGTGGGTTATCCAGTGCACTGGCACTCTGAATTTCCCACACTGGGACACAGTCAGTTCCCATAACAGAACCCAAATGGAAGTATGAGATTGGATGATCTGTCTGAGGTCATGAGATTGAAGGAGCTGGGGCTGATTAGATTGGAGAAGGATGAGGGGAGACCTCATTGCCCTCTACAACTACCTGAAAGGAGGTTGCAAAGAGGTGGGGGCTAGTCTCTTCTCACAGGTCATTAGTGATAGAAGAAGGACTTCAAGCTGCACCAAGCTGGACATTAGGAAAAGGTTTTTCACAGAAAGAGTAGTCAGGGCTTGGAACAGGCTGCCCACAGAGGCAGTTGAGTCACCATCCCTGCAGATGTTTAAAGATTGTTTAAATGTGGTGTTGGGGGATCCTTTTTAGGGGTGAGCTTTGCAGAATAGGGTTGATGGTTGGACTTGATGATCCCGATGATCTTTTCCAACCGGAATGGTTCTGTGATTCTATGCTAATCTGTCAGGATGCAAACATGCACCAGCCATATAGTTTAACAGCATCTCCAGAGGTTCACTAAGTTACTTCTGCAGGGAGGTTTGTACACAGAAGCACAAGCTTGCCTCATCAGTCTCTTCTGCTCAGTGTTGTTGCCACTGCAAAAGTATATGACATTCACTGCAGCAACAAACAGCATGAAAAACGATGTGCTACTAGGAAGTAGAATTAATTAAATCGTCATGTCTAGCTTAATGTAAAGTGGAAACATGCACATGGGGAAAAAGTAATACAGGCCATGTTAATCCACAGAAACGCAGCAGTTTTTCTTTTAACAGGGAAGTCCTTACATTTCTACCATAGAAACTCTCATTACTGAGAGCATCCTTTGAGCTGAATGTGTTCCTACACTCATAAATACAGGGAACAGTATTAGAGAGACATTAACTGGTGTAATTTAGACTACATCAGATTCATTCTGATCCAAATTACAGAGCACATAAATTGATCTTAATTTAAAAGCCATTTTTAGGAGCAACTAGATGCGATTCACCTTAATGAAACAATGCAGTGATAAGAAGTAAAATCCATAAAGCAAGAGGGACTCAGGCCACTTGAATCCTTCCCAGCACCTTCTCAAGATGAAGTACCGGTGATTTTTCCAAGCTTTGTCTTCCAAAAGATTTAAGGCGTGCATCTTCTTTTATTCACAAAACAGGCAGCCAGGGAAGAGTTTCCAAGTGTTCAGAGTTAGGGAAGTGGGCATAAAAGCACACTGGAGTACCTGCATTCTCATTTACCTTAGACAGGCTCAGTCAAGCAATGAGTTTTGTTTTAGTTACCCTAAATATGAGAATAGGTGCAATAATGCAAGTCCTGAGATCATATTAGAGACCAAAGGTTTGATCTGGGTTTTATTTTCACCTGCTCTTTTCCCTAGCACAGAGAGAGAGAGATGAGGTAAGCACTGGATTTATGCAGGATACAGTACAGATCATTCTGTTTAGAAAACTAAAGTAAGTCACAGTTATTTTCTGACTATACCTCTTTTTCTGTCAGAACAATCTTCAGATTGCTGGCATTTGTTTCACAGGGTTTTGTGTGGCATCAGACCTAATCACAACCTATTCTGCTACTTCAAAACATGGGACCTAGGCAGCACAGCTTCTGCTCCCCGGTCACGGGGCAGCAAAGCAACTTCAGCCTATTGCATTGGGATGTAATTAAGAGGCTCATCAGCTTCTCGCTAATGAACAAGGAAATGTGATTAAGCTCCTTTAAAAAAAAATCCCAAAATGATAGCAGAATGATTGCTGTGAATGAGAGACTGAAATTTCTGAATGAGAGATTTCTTCAACAAGACATGAGGACAGTAGTTAAATCTTCCATTAAAAGATTCATGCCAATTTGGAAAAGCTCTGAATCAGAGGATTACAGGCATCTCAGAAGCTGACAAGGCCGTCACTTCTCTTACTGACAACTACTTTCTGACACATGCTGAGAAATAACTTTCTTTCTTTGACAATCTCAAGACTCTTAACTTTTACCAAACAATGGCTAGGACATGTCTGACTAGGCAATCATTTATTCTCAGAGACTCTGAAAATACAAATTGTCTTTCAGACCAAAATGTTCTAGAGCTGTGTGCCAAGTTTACTCTGGCTAACATCTAGAAATTGTACTGATTAGCTTCTGGCAGCATTCCTTGGAAGTGTTCTGTGTGCTGCTATCTCATTAAATCTCTCATTCCTCTTGATTATTTCTTAGCACCAGAAAATGTCTCATATTTCTAGCCTGTTTCTGTGCTTTTACTGCCTGCTCCGCTGGCTTATCTAAAGGAGATAGCACATAATACAGAAACTGGGGGAGAACCAGCAGAAGTTGCTGTAATTTCTCTGTAAGTCAGGAGGAAGATGCCCTGTTTTCATCCTTCATATGCATTCATCAAGCAATGGCACAGAAGTCAACAAGCATATTTGGAGATTCCTGCCCAAGGGTGTTTATATCAGACAGCAGAATTTCCCAGATACTCAGAAACGGTTTGTGCAGAACTGTGAGATTCATAGCTATGCAGTTTATAAAAAAGAAAGCAAAAGAAAACGTCAGGCATCTCTTTTAGGTTCAGAAATGGTCATGTACCTCAAATGAAATACTCCACATCAGAGGAAAGACTCCACCTCTCAAATTCGGCAGAAAAATACTGTTCTATGCCAAGAGGCTCTTGATGAAGCTGTGCTTTCCTTTTGGGTGTTTTCTTCATGTTGTGCAGTGCCCAGGATAGAACCACTTCAGACTTTCAGACAAAACTCCCTCTGTCTCCAGTGGAGATTTCATTGGGTTTAAACATGATGTTCTCACATCCCAATCTTAAGATAAAGAAGTGACTCAGATTCATGGATTTATTTGGGGCTGAATTAAGGATATTTCCACCACAGGGCCACATAAAGATTGAAGTTTTACTGCAGCCATTAAATTCCAAACTCTAACAGCACAGAAAATCATCAAAATTACCCAATGTTGGGCCAAGCTCAGAGATACAGAGATGGGAGGGGGAAGCTGAGAGCAAGAAGAGAGAGAAAGAAAGAGAGATGGGCAGTGAGGAGGGGTGAGGAAGGAAGACAAGAAGAAATGAGAGAGGAAAAGAAGGAAGAAGAGTGGGGAATAAAGTCTCAGATTACCACTCCAGGGTCCAGCAACAAGCTCTCTATATGTCTTCAGCAATCTTTGTGTCAGCCTCTTGTCCTGGCTGCAGGCTGGAGGGGGCTGAAGGTAAAGCCACCGTACCACTCCAATCTCTTCATTTTATACTCGCTATCAGCAATTAGTTTGATTAGGGTTAGGGTCATTCTTGTTCTCATTTATTGTCATGGGTGTTTATTATCATACATAGTTACTTGTCTCCTGTCAGTGTTTTTGTACATTTCCATACACATAAGTGATCTGACATGTACATATGCTTTTCTCTTCCAGGTGGAATGGAGAAAATAAAACAGCATACCTTTGCACTAGCTCACTATACCTATACTGTGCTGTCTACCTTAAAGTATGCCAATGGGGCTCCTGTAGTTCGTATTTACAGTGACACAGATTTCAGCAGTCCTGATGTCCAGGGCCCAATCATTAATTTTAACGTGCTCGATGAAAATGGAGCAGTGATCGGCTTTTCACAGGTATGTTTCTCTCAGTTCCCCTGAGGCTTTGGGGTTGTTTCTGTGTAGTTCTGCAACTTATATAAACACCATTTTTAAAGTAGTAGAAAGGTAGTCCAATCAGCAGTTCTAGCACAGTGGAAAGTGTCTGTGAACTGAAGCTAATATCTTACAGATTTAATTCTATGCACACGGGAAGTTCTTGCTTTACTAGGATGCATTTACCAGGCAGTTTGGTTTCTTGTTGCCTTCCTTCTCTAGAAAACTTAAAATAGGGAATTGAAGGGCAAGTCTAGAAGTGCTGCTATAGAAGACTGCCTGGGAATTTTGACATACAAGTGAAATCTGTTCTCAGAATACTGCGATCATCCATGAAAGGCAAGTTCTCCTTTCTTTTCAGTTCCAGTAGTTATAGTTTTGTAATATTCCCAAGGAAACACTGAATAGAGTTGAATCATCGGTGTCAGGAGTGAGAATCAAGCTCCAAAAACCTGTTAGTCTTGTTCTGAACAGCTTTGTCTGGCCTCCATCCACTGGGGACACTAGGTATCTGTGGAGAATTTGTGCAACTTTTCCACCCTCAGAGGAGAGGTGATGGTGTGTGAACACAGTCATGTACGGCTGCACACCACGCAGGCACTGCATAAGGTAGCTCACTTGCTGATCAGCAGAAGTCAGAACTACAGTGCTCTGGTTTTGCTTAATTCTTCTGATTTGCACTGGCTGATTGTTGAACAAACCCACAAGTCATTCAGGTTTATGACCTTGATGACTTTTTTTAAAAAGCCTTCAGTAACTAGCAGTGCCTATGCTAGTGGCTACCTCCTGCTGCTAGCAGCAGTGGCAGAACTATGTTGCTTTTGAAACCTGCTAATTCTGGCCCCTTGGGGAGAAAGTGGGAATGCTGCAAAAGCTTTCTCCAGCTTCTTTGCCAGGAAAAAGAACGAACTGACAAGCAGAATGCACAGATAAGTCTATAAGAATACAAGAGATCTGCCTGCACACAAGAGAGAACAGAAGTGGTTACTCCACCTGTCAATACAAGTTTTTCTTAAGGCACTTAGCACTCATTGGCGAATGATTAGAACTGGAATAGCAATTTTTCCCTCACATCGTCTTTAGGCCAATGCTACCAAACAACCTCATATATTCACCACATTTCATTTCAAATGATTTTTCCCTGTAGAGTAAATTAGCCACTTATAAAGTCTTGAATCTGCTTGGCAATGTTCAGAAAAGGCTGGGCATGTAAACACGGGCTGAGCTGCAGACACATGCTGATGTTGCTCTTGCCCTTTGGTTGAAACCAAACCTTTCATTTGCACTTCCAATCTTCACAATTTCTTAGTAAAAATGGCTCTTGTCTGTTTCATTTTTGTTAAACACAAGTGTAACCTCAAGGCAAAAAATGTTTCTTAGCTCCATGGCATCATTGTGGCTTGTATGCTGCACTGCCTGCTCATAGGAAGCATCTTTAGCACAGACTCACACAATTACTGAGACTGGAAAAGCCCTCTGAGCTCATCCAGCCCAGCATATGACCTAACATCACCACACTGGCCATACCAGGGCACTCAGGGCCACAGCCAGGCTGTCCATAAACACCTCCAGGGGTGGGGACTCTCCCACTGCCCTGGACAGTCCATTCCTGGGTCTGAGCACCCTTTCTATGAGGAAGGACTGCCTAACATCCAACCTAACCCTCCTTTGGCACAGCTACAGGCCCTGCCCTCTCATCCTGGTGATAGTTTTCTGGGAAAAGAGCCTGACACCCACCTGACTACAAGCCTGACTACAACCTCCCTTCAGGTAGTTGGAGAGAGGGACAAGGTCCGCCCTGAGTCTCCTCCAAGCTAAACAACCCCAGCTCCCTCTGCCTTTCCTCATCAGCCTTTCCCTGTAATCCATTCCCAGCCTCACTGCTCTCCTCTGGACCTGCTCCAGCCCCTTAATCCCTTTCTTGAAGTGAGGGGCCCAGAACTGCCCCCAGTACTAGAGGTGGGTGAGGCCTCGTCTGTGTCACCTGGATGGTGCTATTCACCAGAGTTGTGTAATTTCTCACATCAGGTTGTAGATGAAGAACAACAAAGTTCTGAAATGCACACCAGTCACATGTGCAGCGCCTGTTACTGTAAGTAATGGAATGTGCAGTTTAATGACTTCTAGAAATTAACAAGCAACAGCTCTATTCTTTGAAAGTCTATAACACATGTGATAAATGTTTTCATTGCGGAATGAAAGTCTTTCTTAGACATTTTGCAGCAGTTGTGGGGGAGTAAATATTTTGCTGCTTCTTTATGGTTTCAGAGAATATCCCTAGGGTGGAGAGTAAGCCGCGTCAAGCTGACAGGGTAATCTCATCTCCATGCCTGAACAGATGTCTACAATAAGATAGATTTATTCAAATCAAAGTTACACCTAATACTTTGTTTAATGGTTTAGAGATGAAATAGCATCCTCTAGTTTGGTCCTGTCTGTGTTCTGCACATTCGTGTAGGTTCTCTAGGCAGTCTTCAAATGCTATCCAGTGGAGCTAGGAGAACACATTCAGAAGCTTCAAGAAAACCTTTTTAGGGGATGTCTAGTGAAGCGGAAGTTGGATGATTGTTCTGTCTGACATATCTACCACTAGGGCACACCAGCCCATGACTTGACTTTTATTCCTGCTAGTATATTAGCAGTGACAGAACACCCTATTCCTTTATGGATTATATCTCATCTATAATGATTTGCAAGCAGACATCCAACCAGTTCTGTTTATTTTTCTGACAGACGAGTGTTTTGTGCCCACTGCCTGGTAGAGGGCAGCGTGGCTGGATATTTGTATTTGGTAGCCTGAAAAGGGCAATCTGACTGATTCCAGAGAAAATAATATTTCCATGTCTGGATCTTAGTTGGAACATTTGAGTTGGGCAAGAAAGACTTCGGTGTCTTCAGAGAATACCAAGTTTACATTTAAGCCTGAAGATTTACATAATTTATATGGTATTCAAAACTCTGAACTAAGTCCAAGATACTGAGGATGTGAAAGGCATGTAGTGAAATACATGACATGTAACACTGCCACTGCAAAATGAAAGCAGGAATAAATTGTCTTTCATCGGTGTAGCATTTGGGAGAAGAGCTGTTATTATTGAAATCCATTGCTCACTGTTTATCAGAGTTTAATTACCAGAGGTGACAAAATAGTGCTACTAAACACAGACCTTCCTGAGTTACACACATGAGGCCAGTCGCACCAAACAGCCACAGTCTCTGGTTCATCCCCAAATCAAACCTTCACTACAGCACTCTGAATCAAAGGAAGGGCCTGGAGAACAAATCTTATGGAGAGAAGTTGAAGAAGCTGGGGCTGGTTAGTTTGGAGAAGGATGAAGGGAGATGTCATTGCCCTCTACAACCACTTGAAGGGATGCTGCCAAAGATGGGTGCTGGTTTCTTCTCACAGGTCATTAGTAATAGAAGAAGAGGGAAGGACTTCAAGCTGCACCAGAGTAGAGTTAGGCTGGACATTAGGAAAAGGTTTTTTACAGCAAAAGCATCAGGGCTTGGAATAGGCTGCCCAGGGAGAGAGTTGAGTCACCATCCCTGCAGATGTTTAAAGATTGTTTAGATGTTGTGTTGGGGGATCTGGTTTATGGGTGAACTTTGTAGAGTAGGGATATTATTTGGACTTAATTATCAAATGATCCCAAAGGTCTTTTCCAACTTGTATGATTCTGTGATCCTATGATTAAAGTGAGACACACGAAACCAGACTGTGGCTGCAGTCTCAGAGATCGCAACATTTCTGAGTGCCTCCTGTTCCACTGTATATCACACAGAACATTGGGTTGTTAAGAAGTGATAAGATGGGAGTGAAGTAACTATAGAAGTTGAATTGCTAATGCTTTTTCATTTAAATATTTCCTTGTGATTGTTGAAGGGTATAAATGGTACCTGAAAGAAACTGGCTTTGAATGCTGTACACATAATCAGTTTAATTGACAATTTAATTAATTCATTCATTATTTTAGTTTTCTTGCTCTAAATTGTAATGAAAGCAATTAAAAAGGAGGAACTTAGAGGCTACAAATACCAACAATCACTCAACAGCTTGAGTTTTCCTTTTCATAAAACATTTCTTTTTCTGGGGTAAAACTATGACAGTTTTGAAATCTCTATAGACCTCTTGTCTTTGGGCAATAAAACTACCTTGCATTTCTTCCTGTGAGCTGCAACAAGTATTGCCCATGAAAATTATTTCCTCCATTAAACCTATCTTGTAGACTTCTATTAGTAGTAATTTGTTCTTGAAATGACTTGAGAGGAACCCTGTGCTCTTTCCACTCACACTGCTTGTGTCTGCAGGCATACGTCAGTCGTTTTGTGCTCTGTGTTTGTTTTGCACTGCAGCACCAAAATTCTCCAGCTATGCACAGAGCTTCTACTGTGTGAAGAATGTGGTGGGTCCAGGACATTAGTGCCTTGATGCCAAGCAGCTTCTTCACCTATACTTGTCTAGTTACCAATGGGTAAATCTCCAGCATTACAGTTTTTGCTTTTGATGAAGTGTGCACAGTTGTCAGATGATTTTGAAAGGTGAGAAAGTGCAGGTATAGACATGAAGGACCTCTGCTACGTCAGTGATGATGGATGGACACAGCAGAGTTGACATTAGCAAGCTATCAATCCTCTGCTTCCTTGTGTGGCTACCAGAGAAAATAAAAAAGCAAATAGCCCTGGATACTAAAAGGGATTTGTGATGTCACGAGCAAAGTGAAACATACATGCTCAGTGCTGGGCTTATTAGGGACATAATTCTCCCCCCATACTGAGCACTGGGGAGGCCTCCCTTGAGTACTGGGGGCAGTTCTGGGCCACTCACTTCAATAAAGAGATTGAGGTACTAGAGCAGGTCCAGAGGAGCAACAAGGCTGGGTAAGGGACTGGAAGGAAAGTCTTGGAGGAGAGGCTGAGGGAGCTGGGTGTGTTTAGCTTAAAGAGGAGGAGCCTCAGGGGGGACCTTCTCCTTCTCTATAACTACCTGAAGGGAAGTTGTATACAGGTGGGGTTTGGGCTCCTCTCCCAGGCAACTAGTGACAGGGTGATCAGACATTGGAATAGACTGCCCAGGGCAATGGTAAAGTCCCCATCCTTGGAGGTGTTTAAGGACAGCTCAGCTGTGGCTCTTAGTGCCCTGGTGTGGCCGATGGGGAGATGTTAGGTCATGGGCTGGGCTGGTGAGCACAGAGGGCTTTTCCAGTCTCAATCATTCTGTGATTCTGTAATTCTGCAGACTCTTCACGCAGAGAATCCCCATCAGATCATTTATGAATAGTGAGTATACGCAGACTTCAGCATATATGAATGTTATGTGTTTATACATCCCCGTATCCTTCTAATCTCTGAGGCACTGTCTGACAGCGATGACTCAGCTTCAGTCTGCATCCTTGCCATCTCTTTATTATCAAAATGTTGATACAGCCTTATGTGGTTCCAACTGATTTGAATGCTAAAGAGGGGCTGGAACAGCTGTACGGGGACAACACTGATTTGAAACAACAAACACAAAGAAGTGGATTTCTTACAGATCGGGTCCAAGTGCAGAATTGAAAGTTCTCTTCTATTTGCAGATTGGAAGAAAATCACAATTTGCTGTGATGGACCTTTTCTATTAATATGAGTTTAATTTTTTTGTCCTTGTTCTAAGAGGGAAAAGACCTCCTCAGTGTTATTTGTACTTTCAGTAGACACTTGCAGAATATATAAATGCTTCCATATTTCCCTTACAAAATCAGTTTGGAAGCTGGACAAAGGTAAAGGGCTAAGAAGCAGAAAGAGGCAGATGGAATTTAATCAGAAGCATTTGTTAAATTGTGTGCTCTGGAGAGCTCTAACCCAGACATACCTCCCAGCTCAGTGTTTGCTGCCCCCAGTGAAAAATAGCAATTCCCTTAATAAACTTCTTAATTTTTCACTTGGAGACAACATTTTTTCCTTCATGTGTGTCACAGGCTTAAAAATCATCAAACCATCATAACTGTCTTCTGAAATGGCCAACATTTCAGCTGTGGATTACCAGCTCCCTTTGACACTCTGCTGTTTCGCTTGGGCTCCTTTGCCTGGAGCCTGCAGCTAAACAGACGTAGCTCACTGTGATTGTCTCAGCTGCAAAGGTTCCCTTGGTATCCATGTACGCTTGCTGTGCCTCCTCTTGGGAAGGGAATGAGCATCAGTCCATTAGCAGTCTCAGTCTTCTTGCCTGCCACCTCACACTTGTGGGTGACAGACAAACTGCTATAACAGGAATCAGCTGCCAAGGAGAGTGTAAATGTCGTGGTTTGCCTAAGGAAAGCTCTTCTGCCTTGTTGCATATGAATGAGTTTTGCCTCTCAAGACTGAGAACCCTGCTCAGGTGGTGATCATGATAGAATATGATGAGTTTTGTCTATGGGTCTTCATTAGTGTGTCCTAGCTCCCTCTCAACAAGGCAGAGAAAGCAAAGAGAGGTCTAGATTTGAATTTATCTTTCCCTTCAATGCATCCCTTCAGCACTAATCTCTAACACCATTTGATAACTGCTGTTATTATGGCATCTGCCCACTGTCTTCCCCACCTTCCTTCTGTCTTCACCTCCCTTGAGTTAGTGAAAGAACTCTATGACTCACTGCTGCTATATCCCTTTGCTGCCTGTATTTTCTCTCAGTCTGAAGTGAAGACCAGGGTTTTAGATTAGAATGTGTGCTGCCAAAACACTCAGATGCACGAGTAGCCACAGAGGATAGCACCATGACAACTTCTGTATCCTAGTAGTCTCTTCCTGCCACTGTTCACATGCTAACAGCATAAAAAGACTACTAAAAGAAAAGCAAACCACAAAGAGACTCCCCCAAGGCACAATAGGAGGTTTAGTTTGTTTTTAACCCCATTTATCCTTCTACATCCAAAGCATTCAAAGAATCACAGAATTCGAGGCTGGAGAAGACCTCAGAGGTCATCAAGTCTAGCCGATGACTGAACATCACCACATCAGCCACACCAGGGCACTAAGGGCCACAGCCAGACTGTCCATAAACACTTCCAGCGGTGGGGACTCCACCACTGCCTTGGGCAGTCCATTCCAGGCTCTGATCACCGTTTCTGTGAGGAATGGCTTCCTGATATCCAACCTAACCTTCCCCTAGTGCAGCTTCAGGCCCTGCCCACTTGTCCTGTCACTGGTTGCCTGGGAGAAAAGCTCAATGGCCACCTGACTACAACCTCCCTTTAGGGAATTGGAGAGAGAGATAAAGTTCCTCCCCTTAGTCTCCTCTTCTTCCCCCAGCTCCCTCAGCCTCTCCTCATCAGACTTTCCCTCCAGTTCCTTCCCCAGCCCTGTTACTCCTCTGGACCACTCCAGCCCTTCAATCCCTTTCTTGAAGTGAGGGGCCCAGAACTGCCCCACTATTCAGGGTGAGGCCTTGGCACTGATTTCTCTTGCAAGCAGCTTAGCAGCCAAGCCACATTCATCTCTGTGGTTTGAGAAATCTCTGAGAAGGAAAGTAGGTGTTAGGATTGCAGGGACTAGGAGAGGTTACCCATCACCATAGTGTGCCAAGAGCGGATCATCGTCAGCCAAACCTTTCTGCAGTCCCCAAAGGCAGTTCATTTTAGAAATCGATTATATTCACTATTATAAAATATTCCCTAATGACTAAAAGACATGAATTACAGAGTCATAGAATGGTCTAGGATAGAAGGGACCTTAAAGGTCACCTAGTTTCAACTCCCTGGCATGGGCAGGGATACCTTTTACCACACCAGGCTGCCCAGAACCCCATCCAACCTGGCCTTGAACACTTCAAAAGAGGGGGCATCCACAGTCTCCCTGGGCAAGCTGTTCCAATGCCTCAGCACCCTCATTGTAAAGAATTTCCTCCTAATCTCTAATCTAAATCTCCCCTGTTCTACCTCAAAGCCATTTCCCCTTGTCTTGTCACTACAAACTCCTGTAAAAAGTCCTTCCCCAGCTTTCTCATAGAACCTCTTCAGGTACTGGAAGCTGCTATAAGGTCTCCTGGAAGCCTTCTCTTCGTCAAGGTGAACAGCCCCAACTGTTGCAGCCTGCCTCTATAGCAAAGGGGATCCAGCCCCCTGATAATATTCATGGCCTCCTCTGGACCTGTTCCAACAGTTTGATGTCTTTTTTGTGTTGGGTACTGCAGAGCTGTATGCAGTGCTCCAGGTGGGACCTCACAAGAGCAGAGCAGGGGGAGAATCACCTCCCTCGACCTGCTGGCCACACTTCTCCTGATGCAGCCCAGGATCCGGTTGGCTTTTTGTGCTTCCTTCACACACTGCCAGCTCATGTTTTGTTTTTCATCAACCAGCACCCTCAAGTCTTTCTCCTCGGGACTGCTCTCAAGCAATTCTTTGCCCAGCCTGTATTTGTGTTTGGGATTGCCCCAACCACAGTGCAGGACCTTGTCCTTGACCTTGTTGAACTTCCTGAGGTTGACATGGCCTCCCTTCCCTGCAGAGTGTCAACCACACCACACAGCTTGGTGACATCAGCAAACTTGCTGAGGATGCCATCAGTGCCACCGTCCATAGCATTGACAATGTGGATGTAGATGTGGTACTGAGGGACAGGGTTTAGTTGTGACCAGGCAGTGCTGGGTCAATAGTTGAACCTGGTGCTCTTAAAGATCTCTTCCAACCACAATGATGCTGTGGCACTATGACATGACAATGGCCAGGTGGAATCTCCTCCTTCTGCTGTAATCTTTCCTTGTCACCTTGGAGGATTGTCTGTCCCACTTACTCTAACCTCACAGGAGTGAAGGAGTGCAAATACATTAAACACTGGCAAAGGGACCTCTAGAGATCACCAAGTCCAACACCTCTGCCAGAGCAGCATCACCTAGGCCAGGTCACACAGGTGGGGTTTGAAAGTCTCCAGAGCAGGAGACTACACAGCCTCTCTGGGCAGCCTCTGCCAGTGTTCTGTCACCTTTACAGGAAAGAACCTCCTCCTCATCTTGAGGTGGAACCATTTGTGTTCACGTTGACGCCTGTTATTCCTTGTCCTATTACTGTGACCCACAGAAAAGAGATTGGCATCCACCCAGTTGATGTCAACCCCTCAGATATTTATAGACATTAACAAGATCCCCTCTCAGAACTGCAGCCACAGTAAAGCAGATGCTTCACAGAGCATCGACAAATCAAGAGATGCCTCACAAGTTGTTATTTTGACTCGAGTCTTCTGCAGGAGACCTGGTCAGAGCTGATATGGAGAAGGCTGAGGTGCTTCATGACTTCTTTGTCTCAATCTTCAGTGGCAAAGGCTCTAGCTACTCCACCCAAGTCCCAGTAGGCAAAGATAGAGACAGGGTGAAGGATGATCCAACCA
>VZRI01009694.1:40474-86847 GCA_013397515.1 Upupa epops
CTTGCAGCCCAGAAAGCCAACTGCATCCTGGGCTGCATCAAGAGAAGCATGACCAGTAGGTTGAGGGAGGTGATTCTCCCCCTCTATTCTGCTCTCATGAGACCCCATCTGGAGTACTGCGTTCAGTTCTGGAGCTCCCAATACAGGAAGGATATTGAACTGTTGGAACATGTCCAGAGAAGGACCACAAGGATGGTTGGAGAAGAGGAGACTCCAGGGAGATCTTACAATGGCCTTGCAGTACTGGAAGAGGGCTACAGGAAAGCTGAGGAGGGTCTTTTTCCAAGGGCTTGTAGTGGTAGGACCAGGGGAAATGGTCTTCAAGCTGGAAGAGGGGAGGTTTAGGGAAGTTCTTCACGATGTGGGTGGTGAGATACTGGAACAGGTTGCCCATGAAGAACGTGGATGCCCCCTCCTGGAAGTGTTCAGGGCCAGACTGGATGGGGCCTTGAGCAACCTGGTCTAGTGGGGGGTGTCCCTGCTCACAGCAGAAGGGGTTGGAACTAGATGATCCTTCAGGTTCCTTGCAACCTGAACCTTTCAATGAATCTATGAATCTAAACATTCAGCTGTCGAGTAGCACATACATTGGTCTGTTGACACAGCTGGTTGAATGTCTACTCATATCACTGCTTATCATTATGCAGTGAAAAAAAAGCATGCAATACTTGGAATGAGTAAATTTCTTAAAATAATTGATGCCTCTGTCTCAGACAGTACCCTTGGCTTCACTGGCAATTAGCTGCAGTGTACTGCATATCTTGTGTACAGATGCAGAGTAGGGAAAAAAAGAGCTACAGTATTTCCTATGCACAGCAAGCTATTACGAGGTCAGTTTGTTCAGACTACTCACCAGAGCCTGGTAGTAACTATCAATACTGGTCTAGAAAGTCATACCATGGCCTACAGGAGAAAGTAGGATGTTTGTAAGCAATGATGAGGGATAATTTCTACATGATTTAATCTCTGTGAAATAAATCTTTGTAGAAAGTCATTGAGCAGGAGATCTTTGTGGTTCTTTCAACTGTAATTCTTTTGTTCTTTTTTTCCATCTGTCAGTTTCCCCTTCTGTGTAAAACAATCCTTCAGTTTTGTGGCTGTAGAAGCATAGCATGTTTTTTCACCAGGGCCATAGAAATGGGGAAAAACCCAGCATTTGTTAATTCCAGCAAAATGTGTCTGTGTAGAGATGGTCAAACAACTTCAAGTTCATCGCAGTAAAGCTTTTAGAAGCACATCTACTCATTATATTAATGTTGATGACTCAGGGAAATAAAAGTGTTCTTAACGAGCTTAATGGCATTTTTGGCCATCTTCCCAATAGCTGCCTAAAAATTACTGGAGTGATTGCACACTATTGATTTTAGCTATAGATTTAGCCATTGATTTCAGGAAGGCAGGGATGGCAGATGGACCAGCACAATAGAATGCAAACAGGATTATGATGAGGAAAAGATTATTGAGAAGATTCCTGTTGAGTGTCCACTAGGTTCCTTGGTTCTAATTAGTTTCTGGTCGCAGTGCAGATGTCTGATAAGCAGGGAGATAGCAGCAATGCAGCAAATCACACTGCCTTGTGCCAAAAAATGGCATTTTATTGCTTCAACCTGACAAGAAGGGCTATCACAATCTATATCTCTACTTACATTTGGTTACATGGTGCTGGACGCTCAGAGACAGCCTTTACAACAAGGGGCTGTCTAGGTGGGGGATTACTGAATGAACGTAAGGAGATGTTGTACCTGAGGGTCTGTTAGATTACTTCAAACATAGTTAACAGGTAATGAAGCCTTCTTCTCGATGAGGAAGTAGTGGCAGAGTACAGACTGAGTTGTACTCAGTTGTAATCCGCACTGGTATCCTATCTTTGGGTTGGGTTCACAACTCTGTTCTTGAATTTGGGCAGCCTTTCCCAGCAAACAGCAGTGACAACACACCTTGAAGTATTCAGCTTCACAGGTGGAATTGTCACCTTCATGTGAGTCACACTCCTCATGCGTGTTGGCAAATTCAGTCCCATCTGTATTATTTCACTGAGGGGGGGGTCAAAGATGCCTGTAAGGTAGCATGCTTCTTGAGGTTTACCATTAAACTGCCATCAGAACTAATCAAGGTTAGAAGGCTTCACTGAAAGACTAGTCTGAAGCTGTTGCCTGGTACTGCTTCTCTAGAGTGTCCTTTTGTGTTGCCAAGGAAACTGCAGGGGACATAAAAGAAAGATCCTCATGGTTGTTCAGATGAAAGCCTCAGAATAATGAGGGAGGCTAAATATTTTCTGGCTTGTACTAGGGCCAAACTGTGGCTCTAAACTCCAGGCCCGGTTACACAGGGGAGAAATCTAAGAAGAAACCACCCGGTTGCAGCAAGAGTGCTGCACTTCTGACAGCTATTGCTGGACACCGTCTTTCTTGGTCTTGGTAAAAGCAGATCAGCCACCTTCAAAGACTTTCATGGCCCAGTTTCAGTCCACCATTGAATCCTCTGAACACAAAGAGAGCCTGGCTCCACCTTCTCTGCTACCTTGCTTACATCTTCCTGCCCCCGTACTCCACCAAATCCCATACGTGTATATACGTACATCCTTGTGTGTGTATCACTGCAGCAATATTTCAACAGAATCCATCACAGAATTTTAATCAGACAACTTCCTTGTGGTCTGTTATCCTCATTTTCAGAGAAATAGGAATAGCTGGAGAGGGTTTTTACTGGGACATTAATATCTGTGTCACTAGACTTTCAGTAGCACTTACAGTACTTGTTTATTCCTAAGTGTTACTTACAGTCACCCCCCCTTTATCCCATCTCCATACAGGTCAGAGCTTAGTTTTCTGAATAGTTTGCCTCTGGTTTCCAGTTCTGGGACTAGTAGCAGTCTGACCCAAAGCCTTTCACCTACAAAATAGCTTGGGGTGCCCAATGGGATGCAAAGATACAGATCTTTTCCTATGACTCTGTTAATGTCAGGGTTACAAATGTACATGAGTTCATTTGCTCTGCTCTTCTTCCTGAAATCCATCCTTTCCCTGACACCATGTTATCAAACCAGATCTTCATTGTTACCTAATGCATGTAAAGAAAGAGAAACAGAAAAAGCTGAGAGGTGGGAGAGGGTTGTGGCCATTGAGATGCAGTGAGATGCCAAATCAAAGAACATCAGGGCATTTAACCTGTTCTTCAGGCTGGTCAGTTTCAAGTGTCTGGATCTTGTATTCTTGAGGTTCATATTAGGTCCAAATAAGTCCATGCACTGATTTACTGCATGTACTATGAAGAAGTTAAAAAAAAACGGTTGGAAAAATGCATGGTCATCCATTAACAATCAAGAGTTTCATTTCTTCCTTATAGCCAGCTTCCAGATTGCAAAGTGTAAAATTACTGTTACTCCTTCAAGCATGGCATCTCCTAAGTGAGAATTCCTGCAGGAATTGTGGCAGCCCACTTATTCTGAATTATGCTGCTGTATCCAGCTGCTTCTCTCCCATCCAGTGTTAGCATTTGACTGTCTTTGAGGCCACATCAGCTGCAAAGTTCTTGATAAGCTAGCATTTCCCCTATCAGGAGTCTGGCAGATTCAGTACGTTTTAGTATCTAACACTTCACTGCCTTCTGCCAAAGCAGTTTGTATCAGACTGAGTAGTGGATGGGTGTAGACTGAAGAGAGATTTATATTCACTCTCCAATTAGTTTAAACCATTGTCAACAGTGAGAGATGCACTAAGGAGGAGAGGATCAGCTTCATCAATACTGTGGGAACCAGCCCACACAGGAACTCTTTCCCTGGGATGGGAAAAAATGCCTCTCCTGCTGGGATCCATGCATTTAAAACAGTTTAAGTACACTGCAACTCAGCTGAAATGCTTTTTTCCTCCCACTAAATGGTTTGGAAACAAGTACTGGTGGGTTTTTTTCTTCTGACCTACTTCTTATTAAATTGTATTAAACAAGATTAAGTATGCATTTGCATCAGCAACAACATTTCACACTCAAACACTGGATGACAGACAAAACCAGCTTACTTCCTCTCGAATTCTATGCCACAAATCAGTGAATTAATTTACCAGTGGATGTGGAGAATAGTGTCATGAAGTCTGTTTTATAACCAGCCATCAATGGTGTGCAGTGAAATTCTTTTAATGAGCAAAGCCATCAGACAAACAAACTGCTCTGAAATTTGAGTGTCATAGAAAATAGAATGAGAAGTCCCAGTTCCTGAAGGACAGGGTCTGCCAGTATAGACATATATGATTTGGGGAATTTTTGGAACACTTCCTGACCTATTATAGAAAGATCCTTTATTCACGTAAACAGTAACTTGCACAAATAAGGGGTACTTGCCTGAGCCAGAGCTATGGGATCCTATGGGAATTTCACCTTCAGCAGAAGTTCGTAAAGAATCTGTCTTTCTCAGTGAAGATGTTAGACTTAAGAGACTAGAAATAAAGCTATAATGTGTAACACTTGTAAATGTCAGAAATAAAGCAATAATGCTTAATATTTGTAAATATTTACTGGAATTTATTTTATCTGCATTAAGCATCATGCTGATACTCATTTCAGTGGAGCATGAATGCAGAGGAAAGCTTAGACCTTCCAGCCACTATGGGGATAGATGGCAGAAATCAGTCACTTAGCAAAGACAGAGAAGACATCAGAGTGGCTGTGTGACAGAGAATGGGAAATCAGAACAAACCAGAATCAAATTTCTTTGATTTCTTCCTGACTGAGAAAGAAAATTGTGCTTAAACTAGAAATTACCTGGGGAAAAAAACCTAACAAAAACACCAACCAGTTTTGAAAATGGACTGATATTGAATTCATTCATGTGTGTGTTTAAACTTGAAGACCACACTCTGTACTTGTGGAAAGCACATTTTGCCTGTCAGAAATAAGTAACTGTTTGGGTGTGAAGCAACCTGCAGGCTTTGGCTCACAGAATAGAGCTTCAGAAAAAGTAATGAATGCAAAGGGGCTTTGTGGGGCAGAGAGGACTCCAAGATGTTGTGATTCCTTAATTACTATATCCTCCCTGACCAAAACCAGTCAAAACCCACAAGATTTCTGTATGTGTTGTGCAGCCTTTAAGCTCTGAAAGACAAAGGCACAATAGTTCCAAATATCAGTCGCAGGGGATCACCCAAGCTGACAGTGTGAGTACATTAAGCTGTGTACTAACCATTAGCACCATTCATGCTTCTGTGCCTTCATTGATGAACATGTTCCTGGCTCCCAAAAGTCATCTGCTGCTGTCACAGACAGTGCTGCAAGTGACATTCTGTACTTCATAAACCTGAGCTCCACATCCCTTATTACTCCTTATGGCAATTTTAAAGATGTGCTTTATCTACATAAGATGTTCTTCATCGAAATAACTGTAGCAGATGCTTCATGTTTTATGTCAAGCCTTCTGTCAAGGGCCAATGCTGCCCTTACTGACTCTGTACATGTGTTTTTCCAGCTACGTAGCCCACCCAAAGGGATACAGCCATCAACAGAAAACAAATGTCTGGTTGATTACCTGTCTCTACATAGCATAGAGCCAGTAACAGACGCAATGAGACAATAGGCTCACTGAACCTGCCAAGCCCAAAACCACGCCTAGCTCGTGTTCCAGTACCTCATGGAGAATACCCTATAAATGCATCATCCAATGCATTACCCCAATTCAATTCATCCTGTCGTGCTGTTGCTGGAAGCTGTTTGCCGGAGGGCTTTAACAGTTCATCCAAGATGTGTGTTCACTCACAATAGAGTCCAGACTCCTGTAAGCAGATCTTCCTTTTATACTGTTCAATTGGATGAACAGTCCTTCAGACAGATCTCTTGAAGCAGACACTTGTTGTTAGCTACCTTATTGGGTTTTTTGTCCAAGGTCAGCTGAGTCTTGGGTGAAAACCAAAAGGAGTGCTTTTCTCCCTATTCTGCACCTCCCATGGGAGCTGGGTAGCTGCTCACATTGTCGGTTTCTCAGCAGGGAAAAAAGGTATCATCCATGTGTCAATTTTTGTTCTCAGCACTTCAACACAGTGGCACTGCTTACAATGAAAAGGTGCATCACATTCCCAAGCCCCGCGTGTGCTTTCATATTGGCAGAGTTTGAGTTGTACTACAGTTATAGAGTGCTTATCCTTGTTCTCCTGAAATACAGTTCCCTGAATTCCTCTGATGTTGATTCATGATGATCCCAGTGATCTTTTGTAGCCTCAACAGTTCTGCGATTCTGTGATTTCAGTAGTCATTCAGTAGTCTACTGTACAGACTAATCCATAGCACAGTCAGATGTGTTATTGGGGAATGGTGTTGGGTCACAGAGCTGGACGTAAATTATTAAAGAACAGCAGTAATTTATTTGACAAAGTTTAAAACATTTGAAAACTCTTATTAGCAATCCCTTGAAGTTGGGTCATAGGAACTTCATTACACTACAAACACTTTCACCAGAAGGGTTGCACCAACAATGTTTCTTGTAATAACTATAAAAAGATTCATATCATAGAATCACAGACTGTTAGGGACTGGAAAGGACTTCAAAAGATCATCCACTCCAATCCCCCTGCCACAACAGGATCCCCTAGATCCAGTCACACAGGAACAGTTCAGGAGGGTTTTAAATGTCTTCAGAGAAAGAGACTCCACAACCTCCCTGGGCAGCCCTTTACAGTGCTCTGTCACCCTCACATGTTTATGTGGAACCTCCTCTGTTCCACCTGGCACTCGTTGCTCCTTGTGCTATGATTGGATGACACTGAGCAGATTCCTGGCTCCTTCCTCCTGACACCCACCCTTTCCATATTGATCAACATTAATGAGGGCACTCCTCATTCTCCTTTTTTTCCAAGCTCAAGAGACCCAGCTCCTTCAACCTTTCCTCATCAGGGAGATGCTCCACTCCCTTCATCATCTTGGTGGCTCTGCACTTGACTCTCTAGCAATTCTGTGTCCTTGTGGAACTGAGGGGCCCAGAACTGGACACAATCTTCCAGGTGTGGTCTCAGCAGAGAGTAGAGGCAGAGTAGAGGGGCAAGAGAACCTCTTTGGATCTGCTAACCACCCCCCTTCTAATCCACCGCAGAATGCCACTGGCCTTCTTGGCCACAAGGGCACATTGATGGCTCCTGGTCATCCTGCTGGCCACCAGGACTTCAGGTACCTTTCTCCTGCGCTGCTCTCCAGTAGGTCAGTCCCCAAACTATGTCATGTAATGTTTTTTGTGTACCGAGCAAATTAGCCCAAACACTGTAGTGTGTAGTGACTCAGTCATGACTCTTGTCTTGCTTGTCATCATTAGCAGAATGATAGATTCACCCATGAGTCGCTAGCACCATGACAGACTGTGTTATGCCAGGATGACAACTATTCTATTCTAAATGAAAAAGAAGTCAAGAAAATGTCACTCTTCCCAGACTGAAGTCTTCTGACAAAACAAAGCTAATAGCACCACAACCATCTTTCTCAACTGATGTGTCTTACTGTAACTTTGATTTGAGAAACACCCTTTGAACACAGGATATTCTCCAAGGCATTAATCGTGAACAAGGAACTCAGGAAGGATTCTACTGCTTTCCAAGTCTGTATACACAGAGTTATTTTGATTGTGTATTCATTTGACAGCTGAACTCGAAAGGGGAGGGGGGGAGACAATAAACTATAGCTGTAGCCTTGTAGTCAAAATCATTGATGTAAGAGGGAGAAGTACATTGTAAGATAAGAGGAACTGAAAAAGAGAAAAAACAGGTACAAGTAACAGGATCCAATCGTCAGAGACCTCCTTATCTACAAGGACAGGAACTGGTTCTGACCAGCCTTGCAGTTAATGGGTGGAGACAGCTCAGCATTTTGTTCAAAGGTAAAAATTGTATTGTGAGAGAGGACTCGTACTTCAGCCTCATGACCACCAGGTTGCAGGCAGGAGGAGTTAAAGGTGTGGTGTATGCTAACGAAGTCTCGGGACTCTAATGCATATGTATGATGAACTGATGTTTACTTATGAGGACTTGTAATATAATCCTGAAGAACTTGAACCCCGTGCACACAGATCTCCCACGTTGCCCAGTGCTGAATAAACCCACCTGCTTCTACCTCGTTGAGTTGAGGGTCTGTTTCTGCTTGTGCCAGAAACATTCTGAACTCAACTCATGAAACAGAACCTATTTAAGTGTGAACTTCAGAATTTGTGCTCAATAATGTAGAATTTCTTCTGGGTGTACAGCACATTTTTGCATTGAGGGTGACAGAGCCCTGGCATGGGCTGCCCGGAGAGGTTGTAGAGTTTCCATTTCTGGAGACATTCAAAACCAGCCTGGATTTGTTCTGTATGACCTGCTCTAGGAGACCCTCCTCTGCATAGGGTTGGACTAGATGGTCTCTAGAGGTGCCTTGAAACCTCAACCTTTGATTCCGTGGTTCTACACATAAAAAAAATTATTAGTGCTGTTTTACCTGCTTTCAGCAGATGTAAACACGAGTAAAGTTGAATTACTTCAGCCTGGAGTAAGTTCTAACAAAGGGCTTGGTTTATCAAGCTGCTGAGATAGGGAAGGTAAAGGTACTTGGTATCTCCTGGAGTTGAATTCATAGATGTCAGGAGACAGGATGGCATCAGAAGATCAGTGATGTCAGATGACAAGAGACAGAAGGTAGGTTGAATTATGTCATAAAGTATTTACTACACCTATTGGGGTAGTATCTCATGCAGTCTTAAAAAAAATAAAGGCTAATAGAGATTAATCCAGCTAGAGGCCAGAGTGGATTTTGCACTTACACCTCAGACAGAAAAAGCATGAGCTCAGTGTTCTGAAAGCAGTTAGTGGTTGGTTTGAGATGGTCAGCGCTTTCATTCCTGCACCTTTAGGCTGGGCTGTTGCTCTTTGTGTAACTGAGCCTGAGCTCCCTGCAAGGAGGACTGTGTTAGTGGCACCGTGATCTCCTCCCAGTCTGCAGTATGGTTATTCTCAGAGGTCTCAGCTCTCCATTTTGCAGGAGAAGCAAAACCAGAGATTAATACAGACTGTTCAAGGCTATTCTGGAAGTCTGTGGTAGAGATAGCATGTGCCAGGTTTCATGCTGCCCTCTGACCACCAGCCCTGACCAAGAATGTTCATCGTTCCTTGTCAAAGAGTAATTGGCATTAGCTAAACCTGCTCAGCTAACCTTACCAGCTGCTATTGTTGCTTTTTGAAATCAACATAAAGTGCTTTCAGATCCCTGAACTGTGCTTCCTTGGTTTCTTCACTGTGCTGAGAGGGTCCCCATGGTGTGCTTCTGTTGGTTTTTAGCTGTGCTGTGAAACACTGGCAAACCATATTATCTTCTCTGCAGTGCCATGCTGCTAGTGCCATCCTGCCAGAGCATGCTCACACAGATCATGTGCTTCTGTTCCCCTCACACATCTTTCATCCCTTCACATAATTTGTACGTGCTGGTTTGTCGATAAGTATTGTATTTTTGCCCATTCATTTTTTAATGGGCAATAAATAAATGGTGTCACAGAACAGCACAGCATGAGGAAAAAGTACACCAGGGAGTCAGACCAAGTAGTCATGTGTAGAGGACTCAAGGAGATACCTCAGTTTTATTCCTCTGTCAGACATTCTTGCTTACTGTGGTGGGTCAGGTTTTTCAAACACTTACGTGCCAAAGTCCCACTGATTCAGTCAGTTTCTTTAACAAGGACTTGCAGTTTCAGTTCCTTGGAGTGCAAGCTAACTGAAGAGATGACCCAGGCCTCTCTTCAGTCTCTGCAGTTGCAGTTGTAGGTGCTGGTTCTGCCAAGAATGACGTTAACTGCACTCCCATTATTAGCACTTCTGACGTGAATGGACCTGCTCACAGGGTTGAAGTTAAGCACATGTACCGCCATGAACAGGGATGGAGGCCTGTACTTATATGCTTCCTGGCAGGGAGGTGGAGGGAGGAGTGTTCTGTGCACTGGCTTTCAGTGCCATTTCTACCTTCACAACTGTTTTCTTTCAGCAGAATAACAAGGCTGAAAAATCCCAACGTGTATGCGAATGTAAAAGCAACGGTAGGTTGTTAATAATTCAGAGAAAGGATTTAGTTCCAAAGTAATTGTACCTTTGACATGCTGTATGTTGTTTACTGCATCTTTAAAACATCTGTTTTTCATTCTTCACCCTTGTTTTATCCCCTGCTGAAGGTGGACAAGATGGCCAGTCTCTACAATATACATGTTCGAACGGGTTGCTTCTGCAACACAGGAGCCTGCCAAATGCACCTGGATATAAGCAATGAGGATGTCAAAAGGAACCTGCAGGTTAGTTTCTGAATGACACTACATGATACATCCCCAGGGCAAGCACCCCGATTCAGGCATCTTGTGACTTCCACTTCTGAATTCCTAAAGATGGGAGGTTGGAAAGGGAGAGGAAGATCTGGCTCTGTATCAAAAGAAAATAGCCTTAGTCAGTTAGAAGCTGAAGCAGAGGTACCAAGCCATGTGGGTTTGAATTTCTGTGACTTTAAGAGTGAAGGTAAATTTGATTTGTTTTCTCTGACCTTTCAACTCAGTGGCTGTGTTCAAGAACTAAATGAACTGAAATTCAATTCATCGAAATGGAGTGCTGAAACAAAATCATTTGAAGGGCTCCAAGCTGTATGTGTTGCTTGCTTCTATTTCACTGGAAACATGGAATTGTGACCTCTTGTTCTGATTTGGAATGACATGAAATCCAGACTTCCTGCAGAATGTAGATCCTGGATAATTCATCTCTTGTTGTTTATTAAGTGCCCTTCATTGTACGAAATGATGTTCAAGTGTTGCAGGTCCTGTTGCTGTGGGATGTTACAATTTAAAAGGCAAATGCATATTGGACAAGAAGCAATAAATAAGAATGCACAGTGAGTCTCAGAGAGTGCTCTATGTGTAGATGACACCTACTAGAACACTGGTGTATTAGATTGTTCAAACATTAATATAAAGACTATTACCTAAATGACTAATATTTTCCATAAGTGACATTAAAGAATGAGTAGTAGGATATATTACAGTGGAGTGGCGGAGGCTCCCTGTCTGCGTATTTGTCAGAGCTTGAAATTACTGCAAATTAATACAGAACACTCCAAAATGTTATTGATGGTGTTATTCCAGAGAGGAAAAATTAAAACGGCTGGGTTGACAGGCTGGAGAGTTGGGCATGGAGGAATTGAATTAAATTCAACAAGGACAGTGTAGAGTCTAGCATCTAGGAAACAACAACCCCAGGTCTGTCTGGTGACAGACCTGCTGGAGAGCAGTGTAGGAGAAAGGGGCCTAGGGTCCTGGTGGCCAGCAGGATGGCCAGGAGCCATCAATGTGCCCTTGTGGCTAAGAAGGCCAGTGGCATCCTGAGGTGGATTAGAAGGAGGGTGGTTAGCAGATCCAGAGAAATTCTCCTCTCCATCTACCCTCTCCTGCTGAGACCACATCTGGAAGATTGTGTCTAGTTCTGGGTCTCTCAGTTCCAGAAGGACACAGAGCTGCTTGAGAGAGTCAAGTGCAGAGCCATCAAGATGATGGAGTTGCAGCATCTCCCTGATGAGGAAAGGCTAAGGAAACTGGGTCTCTTGAGCCTGCAAGAAAGGAGACTGAGTTGTGACCTGGTTAATGTTGATCAATATGGAAAGGACTGGTGTCAGGAGGAAGGAGCCAGGCTCTGCTCAGTGTCATTTAATGATAGGAGAAGGGACAAAGGGTGTCAGATGGAACAGAGGAGGTTCCACATCAAGATGAAAAGAAACTTCTTCATGATGAGGGTGACAGAGCCCTGGAAGAGGCTGCCCAGGGAGGTTGTGGTGTCTTCTTCCCTGGATATGTTTAAAACCCTCCTGGACATATTCCTGTGTGACTGGTTCCAGGGGATCCTTCTCTGGCAGGGGGATTGGACTGGATCTCTTGATCTACTAACCAGCCCCCTTCTAATCCACCCAGGATGCCATTAGCCTTCTTGGCCACAGATGAGGGGATGGCTACATAGAGGTTACTACTAGGGTACTAGTTAGGTATCTGAAGCATCTTTCAACCAATATGCTTAATAAGAGGCAAGATGTTCTTCAAAGGAGAGAATGTTAGAGCGATGGCTAGTTCCTTCCATCCTGAATGTGTTGACTGGATCAGCAAGCCTGATTCACTGCATATCCCATTGATGAGGGAAGTCTTTCTGGATGTTGGAGCTTGCTTTCAAGTCTCTACATTGTCGATATCTCAGACCAGTTCTCAGTTGGTTCTCCATTCACTACTTAACGCAAACTATGAATAAACCACTGACAGTTTAAATGGAACCGTTCTGACAGTAAATCTCAGGAAAAACTCCCCATGAATAATCATCCGTCTCATGGTTTGTTTGCTTATCTCAAAGGTTTTTATAGTTTAACCCATAACAATGTAATATCCCAGCGTAAACCCCAGTGAGCTATGCAAGTGAGACTGCCCTAGCTATCAGGCCAGGCCATCCTGGGACATACAACCTACTGCTGATTCTCAACATATTTCTGAGTAGTCTCTCTTGCTTTAGGGTAGAATAGAATGAGCATCTCAAAATTATGTTCTTCCCAGCTTGAGTAAGCAACAAGACAGTTGGCATTTATTTTCCATTTTCTCTTTGTATTCATGGGTTTGTATTTTTGAAAAGTTTTTCAAGTCAGAGGTAAAAGAGTCATTAGTAACTATGTGAAATTAGAGGGAAATAAAGCAAAGTTTGTCATAAATGCCCTCTGGTTTTCTTCCTGTTTCACACTAGGCTGGCCATGTCTGCGGAGATGATGTAGACCTAGTTGATGGATGTCCCACTGGTTCTGTCAGAATATCCTTTGGCTACATGTCTTCTTTTGAAGATGCACAGACGTTTTTGAAATTCATCATAGCCACCAGGCTCTCCAAGTTAGACACCGAGATTCCCTCCCAGTCCTCTGCTGCAAAGCTGATGACAGAGTCTGTCCCAGATTACTACCCTTCCTTTAACAAGGTGGATAATTTGTCTCCAGTACCACACATCTCTAACAGAGAACTCAGGAGTAATTCTGCAACAAACTCTACTGGCAACTGGGAGCCGCCACAGGCTGAGACAGAAAGTATAAGGGCAGCGGTTTCTGAGACTGCGGTGCCAACATGCAGAAGAGGTGGCAAGCCCATCACTGTGACCAGCATTTACCTCTACCCAATCAAATCCTGTTCTGCATTTGAGGTACACACTTTCCTCCATTCTTCAATATTAATCTCAGCCTTGCACTTCCCATACCCCCTTTAGACACATCAGCCAGGAATAGCAAGTGCTTGAGAGTTTGGGAAGCACTCTGTGGGCCCCCATTTTTCCTTTTCTCCCATTTCTAGCCCAAATCCTGCATAGAATCATGGAAAGGTCGGAGTTGCAAGGGACCTTAAAGATCATCGAGTTCCAATCCCCCTGCATGGGCAAGTATACCTTCCACTAGATCAGGTTGCCCAGAGCCCCATCCAACCTGCCCTTGAAAGCCTCCAGAGATGTCCCTTCCACACCTTCCCTGGGCAGCTTGTTCCAGTGTCTCACTACCCTCACACTAAACACCTTTTTCTTCACCTCCATCCACAATCTCTCCTCTTTCAGTTTAAAACCATTACCTCTTGTCCTCTCACCGCCTGCCCTTGTAAATAGTCCCTCCCCAGCTTTTCTGTAGCCCCCTTCAGGAACAGAAAGGTCGTTATGAGATCCCTCTGGAGCCTTCTTTTCTGCAGGCTGAACAACCTCAGCTCCCTCAGCCTGTCCTTGTAGCAGAGGGGATCCAGCCCTCTGAGCATTGTTATGGCCTCCTCTGGATTCGCTCCAACAGGTCCCCATCTCTCTTGTATTGGAAGCTCCAGAGCTAGGAGCAGGACTCCAGGTGAGGTCTCACCATGGCAGAGCAGAGAGGCAGAGGGAGTTTGAAGGATTTTCAATTAGACTGAAGCTGCAGGATGCAAATGTGCCTTCTGCTCTCCCCTGCCCCCAGGCAGACAGATCTGCGTAGAGTATGCAATCCTGAAGAAAAAAGTTGGATTTGCAAAACTTCACTAAAATATAATCAAGTAATTGGTCTGCTTTTAGTGAGCGACATGCCATGTACTTGTAGGCAGTGATGGGTAGGGAGCAACGAAGAAATAACTTGATTAACATGTTATAATTGAGAGGAGACTCATTTACATTACAAAGAAATGTTATCATTAAAAATAAATTTGCAACAGAAAGATGACATTTAAGTGAGGCTGCACTATTTGAAAGTTCACTCTTTGAAGATTTTAATTGCTTTTTTACCAAGTTAATAATATCATCACCTTAGCTGAGACTTTTTTTTTTTTAAATAATGCATGGTGGAATAGGTGTCTGGCCCACACAGGATCTGCAGTGTGACTCTGCTTAGCAGTGTATTGGAGAGTGATTTAATGACTGCTAATATCAGTACAACTTCCCCTATGAAAACTTGCTGGTGTAGGTCACTGTCTCACATCTGAGTGAAAATTGAGGTTCATTTGACAAATCACCTGGCTTCTCAACTGATTTGATCATGATTTTATTTTTTCTTCTTAATGCAAAAAAGAGGCTGGGGAATTAAAGCAAGGACTGTTAAATGAACAAGACATCTGTGGTTTTAAGTTTGGGTTGGCTTATGATGTCTTTAATTCAAAGGAACACTTTTGAGCATTAAATGCGTCCTGAACAAACTATTTCCACGCCCTATTAACCTCATGCTAAATCAAACTGCTTAGAAAATCAAAGCTGTCCCACAATTCATGTGAAGATGTTTTAACCTCTGTGTTAAGTGTTCCAGTCCAGTGCACTGCAGCCCACTGCAGAAGGTGCTGAAATGTGCTGTAGCAGCATTCAGGCCCCCTTGGGGTTAAATTCCATTTTCAATGTGCAGGCCGGTGTTGTGAGACTCATGCCACAACTTTCAGTGCTAGGAAGGATTTGAAGATATTGTGCCCAGGAGCAGGTAAGGTGTACCCCAACATGGAAGACAGCTCATGTTTCCCCATAAGCTGAACCAGCTTTCTTTTCTTTGAGCTCTGTGAGGAGAAATGACCATAGATGATAAATTGATACCAGCTTGGCTCCCCAGCAGACAGAACAGCAATTTTGTAAGGAGGTGGAAAATCCCTATTCCCATGTGTGTTTTGTGCCAGGCATGTGTTAATGGGTTGAGCCTGAAAGCAGGATTCCTCACACCTCAACTTGACCCCCCCCACCCAAAGTGAGGTAGTGTTCTGTAAGCAGTGAGAGAGATACCTGCTAATTCACTTCATCATAAAATAGGCAAGTGCAGTAGGAAAAGTTAATAGCTCCTGTATATCTCTCTTTCCTTTGACTAGAGGAGGTATCCAAGGTATCTTGGATTACTCAGCTAACATGAGCTGATTTCAATAGCTTAAAAGTAGAGATATCATAATTGTAACTATATTGTGAAGCTTAGTTTTGCATGGCTGGATGTGTTTAAAGGTCATTTAGATGTGGCTTTGGGGGATATGGTTTAGGGGTGAACTTTGTACAGCACAGTGAATGGTTGGACTTGATGATCCCAAGGGTCTTTTCCAACCTGAATGATTCTGTGATTCTATGTCTAGAATAATTTTTGAAGTCTAGAGTTTTTTTGTTTGATACTTGTGGATAACAAGTGTCAGCCACGTTAGAATCCAATAAGCTAATCACAGTCAGAGCCTGTATGATAGAATCCAGGCTGGAAGGGACCTCCAAAGGTCATCCAGTCCAACCTCCCTACCTACATGTCTACCTAGGTTGACTTACTCAGACTCTCATCAAGCCTGACATTAAATGACTCCAGGGATGGGGCCCCCACCTCCTCTCCAGGCAGCTCATTCCAGCCATCAACCACCCTCACATTGAAGAGCTTGTTTCTAATTTCCAACCAAAATCTCTCCTTTCCCAGCTTGAACCCAGTGCTCCTTGTCCTAGCCTTTGGAATAGACTTTTCCCTTCCTCCATGTAGGGTCCCTCTTAGGTACTGGAAGGTCAAAAGAAGGTCCCCCTAGAGTCTTCTCTTCTCCAGGCTGAACAGCCAAAGAGAAATGTACAACTAAATGTATACTGCTGTCAGTATGGGAAGGGACTGGAAGCTCACTGTGACAGCATCATTCTTATTCTCATCTCAGAAAGCATTTTTTGTGCATTTCCACCTGGTTCATGGAACATACTTGAGTGCATGCGGAGCAACAGTAGAAGCTGACCTAAAAGGTATGATGAAAAAAGGCTTCCAGTGCATAAGGAGAGCAGGCAAGATGAAACCAAATCCCCACAGAAAATGTGTCTGTTTTCATGATCTTCTTCCTGACCACTAGGTGTTCTTCAAGTTTTTGTTCCCAAAGGTCTGTGAGACTGCAGGCCTATCCTACACATATAAACAGTCTGAGAAAGATCTGGTGATAACAATTGTCTGCAAATGCTAACTTAGAACCCATCATTTGTAGAGAGCTTTAAAAATCAGTTAATGTCCTTCTAAATCAAGCGGTGGTTTGCTCACTTCAAAGTGTAAAGCAGAATAAAAAGCCAGTGCTGCCAGAACCCACATCGTCCCTAAGTACAGAGCACATGGAAATCCACAAATCTACAACTTCAGCCTTGCCACCTTAGAAGGGGAGATCAAGACATGCCACATGGCACTGGAGTTTGAAGCAAGACATGCTAGATAAATCTTAATCTAATTAAATGGAATCAAACCCTGCCTTTTAAAATATTAATTATATAAGCATGTCATGGATTTCTCATTAAAAGATTGAATCTCATAGAAAAATGCTCCTTAGCGGGTCTCCGAGTGGTCTTCGTCATACAGACCTCACATTTCACTTCATATTGTCTCTTTAGTTTGGTAAATGCATGAACTTGTGAAGTAATCATCTTATAATAAGCTCATAGTTTCTTGGACTTCAATTAGAAGCAAAGAATTGAAGTTCATCTTCATGCTTTACATCTAAAATACCTTTAGCTGCTTCGTAGTTGTTGGGAAGTGAGATAAATATTTTGCCAATTAAAAATTATACCTTTTTTATTAGTTATAAGGTAGCTCTAGTTGATGTGGAAAAGTGGAAGTGGTTTAGATACGAGGTGGCAATAAATTCACTTATCTTGAACTTACAGATCTAGAGGGAAATGGGTTTCATTGTAAACACACGATCTCTTGCATTTGCCTAAAACACTATACGTGATGGAAGAGTCCAGCTACGTCCACGGGCAGAACTTGACACGAAAATGGAGCCCTCAGTACAGGAAGGACATGGGGTCCAGAGCAGGCCACAGAAATGATCAGGGGGCTGGAGTCCCTCTGCTATGAGGACAGGCTGAGGGAGCTGGGGTTGTTCAGCCTGGAGAAGAGAAGGCTCCAGCAGGACCTCATAGCAAACTTCCAGTCCCTGAAGAGGGCTACAAGAAGGCTGGAGAGGGACTGTTTACAAAGGGCTGGAGTGATAGGATGAAGGACGGTGGTTTCACTTTAGAGAAGGGCAGATTGAAATGGGCTGTTAGAAAGGAGGGGGGCTGAACACTGGAACAGGTTGCCCAGGAAGGCAGTTGAGGCCCCATCCCTGAATGGAGGTGGGAGGCTCATCCATGATGAGGCTGGACAAGGCTCTGGGCAACCTGATCTAGTTGAGGATGTCCCTGCTTCCTGCAAGGGGGTTGGACTAGATGACCTTTGGAGGGTGCTCCCAACCAGGCCCATTCTAGGATTCTATGATTATCAGCTCATTGCAGGTCCTTTTTTTCCTACACATGTGCATTTTATGACATGTTCCTGGCCACAGGACAGCTGCTGTTCAGTTTTATTCCCAGAGGTACATGGCGCAGGAGGTGGAGGACAGAATACAGTAACTCAGCTTCTTCAATAAACTTTCTTTTTCCTACAGTTATTTATGAAATGAGCCGGAACAAGGAAGAATAACCTCTACCCCAGATCTCCCTTTCTTCTTATTTTTCCAATGTAAAATGTGTTTTAAACATGCATTTTTAAACACCAACATCTCTCATGTCAATGAATTTTGCATAATTACATAAAGCAGTGTGCCCAGTGAAAAAGGTTAGGACTTTAAACATTAATAACTTAATTATTCGTGCAGTAGATTTCAAAGTATAAAAGTTACATCTCCACACAGAAGACAAATTAGCTTTTAATTTAAAATACAATGCAAATTCCTAGTTATCAGTGGATAAATTATATGTAGGACCACTAACATTTTAAAATTTGCATAGTTTAAGACCTGTTCAATGGTTCTTTTAATGTGTTGGAAAATTGTGTTAGCCTTCATGATTTTGCATAGCTCCTGGGAGCCATGCAACAATACAGCCCAAAATGTTGAAAAGAACAATCTGGAAATAAAAACCAAGCCTGGTTTTGCATTGAGTATTTTTATCATGCAAGAGAAAGATGTACAATAGCATGAACTGGCTGTACCACACAATGTAAGTGGAAAGGAAGGTATACGCTAACATCTATCTGTAAAGTCATGGTGTTCCTGATTTCTTGCCGTTCTCCCCATTCTAACTTGTCTCAGCAGTCAGAGATGGCCAGACAAGCACAGGGAGTCAAGGTAGAAGCTGTCTGATACAGCATTATTCACTGGAATGGATTCCAACCGGTTGTATTTTACTTTGCAGCAAGCTTTGCTGGTTGCTTTTCTTCGCTGTATTCGGTATCTGAAAGTAAGTATTTAGTGGCATTTGAGTGCTGTGACAGACCTCCTGCTGCTGGTCCATCGCAATGTGGATCGGCTTTGCAGCCAGTGTCATTCCTGCTCACCTTGGGCAGACATCTCAGATGTAATCCAGGGGAGCCAAATGCTTCGTGTGTCCCAGATGAAAGCAGAGCAGGCGGAATTTCCTTGAGCTACTCTAATGCAACCATTGCTTGCAAACATTTGACAGTCCCTTCAGCCTCTTTGAAATAAAGGCAGGAGATGGTCTGATCACATAGCTTGCCTAAGTACAGAAATGTTTATGTTTTCCCATGCTCATCTCCAGGATGAGTACTAGCATCAGGCCAGCTCTGAGGATCTCATGATGGTCCATGACTCTCTGTCCAAGGCAGGGTACTTGGTTATTTTGTCGTAACTTTCTTTACTGGGGTCCTAGCAACACAGACAACACAGTAAGCTGGAAAGTGGAGAGGAAATAGGGCACTTGAGAGTGTGTGAGGGACACCTGTGAGATGATCAGGACTCACTGCTGGGCTTCTTTCTGTATATGATTCCTGTTACCATGGCAAAAACACGGAAGAATGGGGAAATGGGATGAGGACCTGTGCTGCAACTCAGAATGAGGCACTTTGTTGTGTGCTGTCATTTTGAACCTAGCAGAGGTGTTAGTAGTAGAAAGGGTTAGCTATTTCCAAGTGTCTGCCACCCAGTCTTCTACACAGCCAGCTGAGCTTTTCCCCCAGAGCACATAAGTGTGTAAGAATTAGCTGAAACTCTGATTAAAGAGAAGCTGTTTTGTTTTGCTTGTAAAGCCTCTTACCTTCAGAGAAGGGTAAGCAAACACTTAAGCTGTTTCCTGAATAGGATTGTTGTCCTGAAATGGAACCAAAACAACTGACTGTTAAAACAGGGAACTAGGAATCGCGGGCTTCATGCTCTTATCTGCTCTTTTAGTTTATTCTCTTTATTAAATCTTGCAAGTCTTGTGAATGTCATAGATCCATGGGAGGATATATTGCTCATGAGTGATTTTCTGTTTTGGAAGGAAAATTCAATAGCAGAAAATCACAGAATCACAGAACTATTGAGGCTGGAAAACCTCTCTGAGCAAATCCAGTCCAGCCCAGGACCTAACAGCACCACAGCTATCAGACCAGGACATTAAGGGCCACAGCCATAAACACCTCCAGGGGTGGGGACTCCAGCACTGCCCTGGGCAGTCCATTCCAGGATCTGAGCACCCTTTCCATGAGGAAGGGCTTCCTAACATCCAACCTAACCCTCCCCTGGCAGCTTCAGGTTCTGCCTTCTCATCCTGCTGCCAGTTGCCTGGGAGAAGAGCCCAACCCTAACTTGATTGCAACCTCCTGAGTTGTCAAGAGGGAGAAGGTCCCCCCTGAGTCTCTTCTTTCCAGGCTAAACACCCCCAGCTTCCTCAGCGTTTCCTCATCATATTTTCTCCCCAGTCCCCTCCCCAGCCTCATTGCTCCTCTGGACCTGCTCCAGCTCCTCACTCTCTTTATGAAGTGAGGGGCCAGAACTGATCCCAATCCTCAAGAGGAGGCCTCCCCAGTGCCCAGTACAGGGGAAGAATTACATCCCCAGTCCTGTGCTGGCCACACCATTGCTGCTCCAAGCCAGGATGCTATTGGCCTTTTGTGCCACCTGGGCACCCTGCTGGCTCCTGTTCAGCCCGTTGTCAATCAGTACTGCCAGGTCCCTCTATGCCAGGCACTCAGCTGTTCCAATAGATTTTGCAATTTAATTATACAGGATAACAAAAAAAATGCTGGTGTCTCCAAAGAATGGTTTGCAGCAAGGACAAAGGCCTGTGTCTCAGCTGATATTGCAGCCTTGGAGCTGACTAAAAGGACAGGGCAAAGGTTCCGTTCACTTAGGTGCTGACAGTTTGAGGTGCTTGGACAATGCGGTTTCAGATGACACTGTCAGACCTAAAGTTCCCATTTTTGACTGAATTTTTCATCCACTCTCACGAACAAACCTACCAACTAACAACCTACCAAAACAAGTAGGTTGATAAAATGGATTTGTTATTCTAAAATTGGTCCGTGTATTTGCTGCGTTCAATACTGATAGCAACTGTGGCCTTGTGAGACTTCAGCTTTAATGCTTTTCCTTTTGGTTTTGGAGTGCCTACCCTCAGCTCTCCCGAGTCACTCCACCAGTGTCATTTCAGAGTAATGATAAGGCTGGAAAAGACCTTAAAGATCATCCAGTCCAACCCAAAACCAATCAAGTAAACCTAAACATCTGACATCTAGATCATGCCACTCAACATTTCATCCAGCCTAACCTTGAACAACTCCAGGGACCGCGACCCAACCACCTCCGTGGGCAGCCCATTCCAAAACTGGATCACTCTTTTAGTAAAAAACCTCTTCCTAATGTCAGGTCTAAACCTCCTGCGATGGAGCTTAAGACTGTGACCCCTTGTCCTGTCTCCAGTGTCCAGGGAGAAAAGACCAACCCCCACCTAAATACAACCACCTTTTAGGTAGTTATAGACAGCAATAAGGTCACCCCTGAGCCTCCTTTTTTCCAGGCTAAACAGACCCAACTCTACCAACCTCTCGTAGGGCTGACCTTCCAGGCCCTTTACTAATTTCATTGCTCTTCTCTGGACTCGTTCCAGCACCTCAACATCCTTCCTAAACTGAGGGGCCCAGAATTGAACACAATACTCCAGGTGCGGTCTAACCAGGGCCCTCTCCCCGCCGGCCACACCAACCTGCTGCTGCAGGCTCCTATGAAACCTGGGCAAATGTATAAATTTCTTTTTATACTGTGGTTTTATGGGGTTTTGGATAAAGCACATGATAAACAAGACTGATTTTTAACTAATCTAACCAGTACTTCCAGCCCTGCTTTTCTCCAGGGCGTCCGGCTGTGCCTGACATGGCCTTTCCTCAATACCTTTTGCTGAAGTCTTTTGCCAGTTGATTTGTGTGAGCAGCTCTGGACAGGATTCTTCCAAGTTCAGCTGTAGCTAAGTTCAGTCCATGCTTAGCTGTGCCTAGAAAGCACACAGGAGTCGAAACAATATGTTCCAATGCCCAGCTTTATGACAAAGGAATGGTATTAATATTTTAACATTCAGAAGAAGAAAGCCATTATTAGTATCACCCAAAGGCACGACTCAAATTGCTCTCTTTTGGATCTCAAGATTACCATCTGTGTAGCATCAGTAACAGATGTTCTTTTCACCAGAAAAATGTACAAGCGAGCAAGGACAATATGCTTGTACAGGCTATTGAATGTACAGCACGAGATACGCTGGAATAGAGTGTTATCATGGAAGAACAGAGAGCAAAGGAGACAATGTGCTTTGCCGTGAGGACGTCTAGAGAAAATATTATCCTCCTCACTAAATCAGAAAAGTGAGTGGTAGAGGTTTCCTCAAATGGATTTGTTGATCAAGTGTTTGCAGTTTTAAGAAAAATATAGAAGGTTTGCCAGAATTTTTAAATTCTCATTTTTGTTGCTTCTGTTCTGTTTTGTTTTGCACAAAATTCCCCTGACATGTTGTGGTGGCTGTAGTGAGGTGGAGTGTTGTGGGTCCTTGCTGGCATCCCCACACATCCCATCTGGGTCACCACCAATGTTATGGGTTTGGGACCCTGACCATATTTCAACCAAGAGCTTCCAGCTAAAGCATCAGACACACAGAGTGGGTTTAACAAACCCACTGACAAATCTGCAGGCAGAGAAACAACTGATTCAATTAGGAGAAAGATGGCACCAGGACATTTTAATTCACTCTCCCCACCACACATCAGAGAAAAACCACCCCCATGAGATACAGATACAGATACAGACACATGGAGTTTTGTGACACTGCTCTTACAGTTAACTGAAATAGAAAATCATTGCAGCTTCTGTCTCTCAAATCACAGCAGTTTTCTGACTACAGTTTTGAAGGAGCCTGGCTCCTTCCTCCTGACACTTGCCTTTTACATATTTGTCACTGAGGAGGGAAAAGTAGAGGGCAATGGGAGGGGGCAGCCACTTTCCTTTTCAACTTTTTAAACACAAACATTAAATTCTTCTGCAGAAAACACACAGATTAGACTTCCAAATTCTGCTCAACTTCTAAAGCAGAACACATGTCCATGCCTTTCAAATGAAAAGAAAATTGTTAGGGGGAAAGGTCCTGAACTAGGATGACAATAAAAAGGAAAGCATGTTTCACAGTGTTTCAGAGGTCGTGTAGTCTATTCTCATAGCTCTGTTAAGTCAAAGTGTATGTTGATGGGTAACAAATCCTTGTTCATTCATTGTCATCGTTGTGCAGTAGTACTTTTATCTTTGTTTTGCAATTCACATTTCTCTTACTAAAGGCTGACCATGGCTTGCAGAAGTTTTCCTCATTTCAAAGTATTTCATTAACAGTGTCTTTCCCCTCTCTTTTCTTTAGGCCTGAATCCACTAATGCAGCTAACATCTTCTAAAAGTTCCTATCTCCTCCTGATGCTTATCCAGGTTACAGAATGGCCAGTGGGAAACCAGGGGTTGCTGTATGACCGTAACTGGATGATTGTAAACCAGAATGGAGTCTGCCTGACTCAGAAGCAGGAGCCAAGGTTATGTCTTGTATATCCCTCAATTGATCTCAAGCAAAATGTTATGGTGATCCGGGCAGAAGGTTAGTGAACGGCATTCTTGTCTTCATTACTATGTCAGACTTCCAGCTTGAGACACCTACATGAACCCACCAAACTCTGACTGCTCTGCATGCTGACTGAGTTCAGAGACGAATTCTGCTATCAGCTATGGGCAAAGAAATCCTGTGCTATAATACAGGGCCCTTGGTAGTTACCTAACTTCTTTGTTGGGGCAGACAGAGAGTGGAGGTGACTCCCTGTGTGCACTCAGAACTCAAGTAAAGAGTTATGACAAATGTGGAAAATTACTCTCTCTCCACATCATGAAGTCCAGAAGCCTAAAGGGGCTGTTATTGCTGCAAAGGTAAAGGAACAGGAGTCTAAAATCAAACACCCTGGCCAGAGACCCTTCCCATTTTATACTAATCTCCTTCCAGCTGTGGGATTAGAAGGATAGAATTTTCAATGGAAATTAATGTTAATTAAATTAAGGAGCAGCCATTATTTTGCTCATTTAAATACTTGCACTAGAAAGAAAATATTTCATGTCTGGTCTTCTCCAGAATCATCAAAACTCTTTTTATTTTTTATTGAGAGGAAAAAAGAGAAAGCAAAGACTTATGGAAAGTGTAACAGAAAGCCCTTTGCTACTTGTGGGTGCAAATTATTTATCTTGCTAACAGTGCTGTTGGCACTGAATGCTGGAACAGGTTTGTATTCCTCAGAAGTCATTATTAATACCAAGTGTGCCAGTGTCTGAACAGTGTTCCTCATTTCCCTGGGGTCTAAGATTTACTGTGTGTCTCAACCATTAATAATGTATGTGCCCACATTTCCAGCAGCAGGAGCGAAACAAGGGAACCTATATTCAGATTTCCCACCCTGTATTAGGAAGCCATCTGAGTGAGTCTGTAACTACAGTCTCCTTTCTGCTTGTACATTTGAAGTTTTCTTCTCCAGCTGTCTGAGCCCTCTCCATAAAATGAAGTCCAAGCAGTGGATGTATTTTGTCTGCACTAGGTCTGTCAAATGTATATGTGGGTATTTCCACGAGTCTTCTGTTCTTTTGTGTGTGTGTGTTTCAGAGCCCAAACACAACCTAATCTCTTCTTAGGGATCCCAGACTGACTTCTTAGTGCAAACACTGCTGCTTTTAGAATCTTTCTTTGAAAGGATATTTTTAATTTGAGTAAATTCTATGTGGGGTGCTTTGCCCCTTGGATTTTTGTCCTACAACTGCAAAGACAGCCTTCTCTCACAGTTTTTAAAGTGCTTCAAGACTAGAGATTCAGTTCCTTTCCATGTCTTTTCTGCCACTACCTCTAACCAGCAGGCAAAATGCCTTGTCCAAACCTTCACCACTTACCGTTCACAGTTTCAGAGGTTCAGCCTTATTTGGCCTTTTGATTACTTCATTCTGCTCTTCTACCTAAGTTCTTATTTTTTTTTCCTTCCTGGTCCCATGTCATTCAGATGAGTACGTACCCATTTAGTAGGTTTGCCTGTCAGTAATATCTGTACTGACATCCTTCAGAGAGTCAGGGTAAAATCCTACATTTTACTTCACATCAGTTTTTGATTTTTTACTGTCATTACTTTTCATTCTTATGAAAGTGACAACAGTTTCCATCCAGAAGTGATTGACCAAGTCTACAGATCACTTTTCCACCCCAAAATGATTGTTCAGATCTCCAGTGTGCTTTAGCAGAAACACGGTGGCATCTATTTATATCCTGCTCGGGTACAGCCGTAGATTAGAATAGAATCATAGAATCGTTTTGGTTGGAAGAGACCCTTAAGCTCATCAAGTCCAACCATTAACCCAGCACTGCTAAGTCACCGCTTAACCATGCTCCTCAGCACCACATCTATACATCTACACCTTCAGGGATTCAACTCCAACACTTCCCTGGGCAGCCAGGTCCAGCGCTTGACAACGCTTTCAGTGAACAAGCTTTTCTAATATCCTACCTAAACCTCCCCTGGTGCAGCTTGAAGCCATTTCTTCTCATTCTAGCACCCGTTACTTGTGAAAATACACACCCCATTGCTATAACATCTTTTACATAGTCGTAGAGAGTGATAAGGTCTATCCTGAGTCTTCACTCTAGGCTAAACAACCCCAGTTCCCTCGGCCTCTCTTCATAGCACCTGTACTCTAGACCCTTCACCAGCTTCATTGCCCTTCTCTGGAAATATGCTCCTACATCTGTGTCACCAAACTGAACACAGTACTTGAGGTGTGGCCTCACCAGTGTGGCTGAGTACAGAGGGACAATGACTTCTCTACTCTTGATGGCCACATTCTTTCAAATAGATGCCAGGATGCTGCTTGCCTTCTTAGCCAACTGGTCACAGTGATGGCACATGCTCAGCTGCTATTCACCAATATCCACACGTCCTTTTCTGTCAAGCAGCTTTCCAAACACTTTCTTCCACGTCTGTAGCATGGCACAGACCACAGCCCTTGGCCTTGTGGAACCTTATACAGCTGGCCTTAGCCCACTAATCCAGTCTGTCCAGATCCGTCTGCAGAGCCTCCCTACCCTCAAGCAGGTCAATACACCATCCCAACTTGGTGTTGTCTGACCACTTGCTGAGGGGGCATTCAATTCCTTTTCCAAATCATTTATGATGATATTAAAGAGAACAGGCCCCTGTACTGAGCCCTGGGAACACAAACTGGTTTGAACTCCATTCACCACCACTCTTTGAACCTGGCCATTCAGCCTGTGAAATACCCAGTGAAACACATGCTCATCCAATCCATGGGCAGCCAGTTTCTCCAGAACAGTGCTGGAGGGTAACACTGAACACAGGTAATCTTGGCCCATAAGGTAGTCTGCACCCTTGTTCTTTAAATAATCCTTGAGGTTTTCACACTTGCAACCCATGGCAGTTTTTTATCTTTGACAGTGAGATAATGGCTATCATCTGCTTGGGAATACTGCTCCCAGTGATGGGCTACACACAGACTGGTAGAGAAATCTGTGGAGAGTTCTTCAAACATTGCTGGTGTTACCTGCACCCTAAATGCATTGTTTGTTGATGTTAACATACATTTGTTCTTTCATCTCTAGCCATGGGTCACTTTTATACATCCCACTTGCATAATTTAATGTTGAGACACTGTAATACTACAAGTTGATTCTTTCCTTAAAAATCCCATGTTTATCTCTGTTGCTTCGCTGCCAGCCTGGCAGTTGTGTGTAGCTGACCACGTGTGTAGCTGGAGCAGCGAGCAGTGCCATGAGGAGCAGAGACCCTCGGATGAGCCAGGCTGTCTCTGGTGCAGCTCAGAGCCTTCCCTCCCCTACATCTGTGCCTAATGGCATTTCAGACCTGTAGTACCTAGCCTGCTGATTACAGCCACCTCCTGGTCTCTGCCAAAGAGTTTCTTTCTCACAGTAGCCACCTCACAGCTGGGCTGCCTTTCTACAGCTCCAGCAGCATCTTCCCAGAAGGGTTTTCCACAGCTCCCCCTCCCCTCACACTCCCCTCCAATGCCTCTGTTCTTCTTAGCACAAGGAAATTTCTGGTGGCGAGGAGGGAGGGAGGGAGGCAATAGTGGTTGAAAACCTTTGAGATGCCCCTTAACTGTTCTGGTGAACATGGAAACCCAGCAGCTCCCAGGTGACAGCTGCAGTCCAGCTCTCCGCCTTCCTCCTGCTCTTCTGCAAGGAGGCTGTAAGCACTCTGCTTTCTCTGCTGTCATCTGTGCTTTTCTCATTGTGAGAGCAGGCTGTGGCAGTGATGTCCGTTTAGAGTGTGCTTTGCTGTCTGGAGGTGTCTCTCTCCATTAACAGAGAGAGAGAGAGAGCCCAAGGCCACTGTGCGGCTGGATTAGATGCCCGTGGTAAGTGCATAAAGCCCGCTGGGGCGAATCCCTCATAGCTGAATTGTGCTGTTCTGAGAGCACATTTTGCTGTTACACTATTAGATTATGGTCAAGACTTTATCTGGTCCACTTTTCAAACATAATGAGACTGCTCTTTCTTCCCCTTCCGGCACGTGCTTTCCTGTCTCTCTAGAATTTTTCATTAGTGGAAAATTTGTTTATGGCTATTTTAGCTCAGTGGTTTAATATTCTCTGTCTTCTCTGGCCAATAAAAAAAAAAGCTGTAAGCTTGATTTAGTGTGACTTTAATACCTTTTACTTGTCTCATATGCCGAGACACCACTTCATGTTGTTTGTTTAACCCCTGTATGTAGCACATTTCAACAGCACATCCCACAGCCACCAGCCTCAGCTGGGCAGACCCGCTGTCTGACCCCCCTGCCTGCGTGGGTCTGCTGTCCTCGTGGGTAGCAAGGACATCACACTGGGGCTCTAGACGAGGCAGAAACTGCCTGAAGGCTCAGATATCTTTCCTGACTTGCTTGCAAAATCTGTTGGCTTGCGTGGCAGCTGGGGAGCTCCAGGTATTCCCCTGGAGGAATCTCGGAGGATCCCTGAGGAAGGGGATGAGTGAGAGCAGAGGGAGAGGTCCCTCATGGCTGTGCTTGAATTCTGAGGAACTGCATTGCTGCATTTTGTCACAAGTGTTTTCTCGGGCTGTTACCAGGCATTTCCTACTCCTCTGTTCTCTGCAAAGTGTGTAACTCACCCTTGCTGTCACGGGACCCACAGTGAGAGAATCAGTGTAGCTTGAAATAAGCCCCTGTGGAGAAGGACACCTCCTATCTCGACTGAAGCAGTTAACGGTTACACTCCCAGCAACTTGGTGGGCAGGAACAAGGTCCTTCATTGCTAGAAGCTGTATTACTTGAGTGGGAGTCAAGGGAAATCTTGTTGTCACGGGGCACAGAGTACACTAGGCTTGTTCCCGCACAACATAAAAGTAAGCCAAACAGAATTTAGCTGACAATACATTTCTGCAGAAGACTAATTTCTCTCTTTCCATTTTAGCTAACAATCAGCGTTACTCTGGCAAGCTGCTGTTAGTTTGCCACTGCACAGAGGGAGAAATTTTGAGTGTTGTGAAGGCCCTTTAAAATGCCAGAGGAGAAAGATGCGAGCAAAACTGAGCGACTAATTACTCTTTATGGTGTTTATTGTGCCAGTCATGTGTTACTGCCAATAAAAATAATGGAAATTAAGTGCATACACTGATGGAAGAATATACATGAATAGTTTATATTTCAGTCTATTGAAATAACAGGCCTCTAATTTTTCGCATTGACTGAAAATAGAGGCTATAAAGACAAGAATATTTTTTATATTAATACTGTGAGCACATCTGTGGATTTTATTATCAAGCAAAGGACCATGGAGAATAAAAGCTTTTACGTTTTAGTAACTGGCAATAGCCTGCTTTATTTTTTGCCTTAAGATAGAATAAAATTGTAATTAACAATGTTTAACTGACCTAAACATTACTGTAAAATGGGTGCTGTTCAATAAAGATGTGATGCACATACTGCTGGATAAAACAGGGCTTTTGGAAGCACTGGGACGCTATTTTAGGAAATGGTGTGAGCATGCTTTGCTTTGAAACTCATCTAAAGCTGTAAAACTGCTTGCTAAGGATGCATACAGGATGAAACATCTCAAACATTCCTTTTTTCCCCAGAAATTTTGTAGTTTATAATACTGTCACATTGGCTTCTGCTTCACATCGTGGCAAACAAGTCACAGAATCATAGGTTAGGGATTGGAAGGGACCTTGAAAGATCACCCAGTCTAATCCCTCTGCCACAGCAGGATCTCCTAGAACCAGTTGCACAGAAGCACGACCAGGTGAGTTTTAAACATCTCCAGAGAAGGAGACTCCATAACCTCCCTGGGCATTCTGCTCCAGGCTCTATCCCTCCCCCCACGAGGAAGTATCTTCTCATCTTTATGTGGAACCTCCTCTGTTCCAGCTGATACCCGTTGCCCCTTGTGCTATGATTGGATGACACTGAGCAGAGACTGACTCCTTCCTCCTGACACCTTGCTCTTTCCATATTGATCAACATTAATGAGGTCACCCCTCAGATTCCTTTTTTCCAAGCTCAAGACACCCAGCTCTCTCAGTCTTTCCTCATCAGGGAGATGCTCTACTGCCTTCATTACCTTTCAATGCTTTTATTGAATTTTATTTTTACAGAGTTTATTTTCCTGAGTGAACCTCGCTGCTCCTCCTTTATCTTTCCTTCTGAAGTACAGTAGCATCATTAGTTTAAAAAGCAACACAAATCTGTATTCCAGACGTGAGTGGAAAAGAGCTGATAGCTGGGATATAGTGAATCTGGGTTATGTTTCATTAGTCTTCAGGAAAGAATAAAAGAGTTTGATTTCACCCTACCACAGAGCTGGTAGAGTGTGGTTTGGTTTTGTGCTACAAAAATATGGAAGTAATGAATGAAATGGAAAGATGCTGATAGAAACCTGGGGTAAAGTCTTCTGGTTTCTGTTGCAGTATGATGGGAAAGAGTTGGATCCATTGCAGCCACACAGTAAAACCTCTTTGTCTGTCATTTCAGGTCATTGCTTTCAATTAACAGAAAGGGAAATAGTATGGCTTTTCTTATTGTTCTAGTAAACCACAATAGCCTTTCCATCTCTTTGCCTCATTCTGCTTAAGAAAACTATGGGAGAAACTGTTAACAGGCTGCCCAGGGCCGGGGAAGGGGGTGTGAATCTCCTTCTCTGGAGATGTTTAAAAGGCTTCTGAACGTGTTCCTGTGCAAGTTGATCTACGGGATCCTGCCTGCTCTGGCAGGGGGATTGGACTAGATGGTCTTTTGAGATTCCTTCCAATCCCTAACAGTCTGCAATTCTGTGGTGACAGATGGGAATAAATCTCCCTAGTGCTTTTCATACATGTTATCATTAAATTATTCTAGTTTTATGACACATAGTATTTCTTTCCCTGAACAACCTCTCTCTAATTTTTCTCTCCTCTCCCCAGCACCATCTTTTATCTTTCTGACCATTTCATCCCACCACTACAAAAACATCCAACCCAACAGTGATTAACCTCATTTGCTAGAAAGGGCACAACAAGGATAAACTCATCCCTTCAACAGAAACCATGGCAGGGGCAGTCATTCTGTGCCAGTTCCATTGCCTGAGACACACAGAGAACAAAGTGATTCATAGGAGGTTCCATATAAATATCAGAAGGAACTTCTTCACAGTGAGGGTAACAGAGCATTGGAACAGGCTGCCCAGGGGGGTTGTGGAGTCTCCTTCTCTGGAGATGTTCAAGACCCGACTGGATCTGTGCCTGTGCGACTTGGTCTAGGTGGTCCTGCTGTGGCAGGGGGGTTGGACTAGATGATCTTTCAAGGTCCCTTCCGATTCCTAATGATTCTATAATTCTAGGATTCAAAGCAGAAATTGCATACTCTGTAGTGGTTTGGGTACCAAGGACCTCTGCAGCCTGGGCTCTTTGCGTTGTCATTTGGAGCCACCTGCAGGCAGAGAGTATTATCTAGCAAAAAAAGGAAGGATTTTTGTCAGTCGCTGTGATTGTTTGGGAGCTGATGTGAGTGCGAATGGGTGCAAAAATAAGAACTTTGTTAATAACACTGCTTTTCTGCAGAAGTTGTTTCACTTTAACACGGTTTGCTGTCTGTCCATCTAGGCATGGACCCAGTATCTGTATCACTAGAAGAAAACACTGGGAAAGAGACTGTGATCAGTGAGAGTAAAGTCTGTTCACACAGGTGAGTGACAACAGAGAGGAGCTGAAGCTGAAAATCACTGCAGTGGCATTCAAGACATGATTGGAAGTCTTTAAAACAAAGAATGGAAAGTGATGGATGACTGAATAGACCCTGATAAAACAGATTTAGATAGATCATTTCAGCATCTCTAGTAGAAAACACACTCAACTTGTCTTGCTGCAAGGATGAGAAAAGACAAGGTTGTCCCTAATTACTTCCAGCTGGGGAGCTCAGCAGGACTCTAGAATTCACTGCCTGCATCTGACAGTAATAATGCTGGCAACTTAGCCCATTTCATGCCGTGAGGCTTCAGAACAGCTAAAATTCACTGAAATTATAAATAGCTTTCCATATATACACTGAATCACTGAATCATTGAGACTGGAAAAGCCCTCTGAGCTCATCCAGCCCAGGACCTGACACCAACACATCAGCCACGCCAGGACGCTAAGTGCCACAGCCAGGCTGTCCATAAACAGCTCCAGGGATGGAGACTCCACCACTGCCCTGGGCACTCCTTTCTAGGATCTGATCATTTTTTCCATGAGAAAAACTTTCTAATTCTGTTTTGACCACTCCTGTGGGTCAGCGTTCCCTGACCAGTCATGGAAGACTGGAGGATAGTATGTGAAATAGCATTCTCTCTAACTGTGAGACCTACCACTGCAGCGAAACACAGCACTATGTATATATTCATCCCCAGCAGTGAAGTGAGGTGTTTATCCATCGTATGTTCTAAGTACTTCCCAGTCTCATGAATTTTTCTGATCAGCACTATCTTAAGGGCCTTACTAAAGTATATTTGCATATTCTATGACATTTTACCACATCTCTTGGTAAGTCTACACGAGTCACTTACAGGTTTACATCTTCTTTTAATCAAGAGGCACTAACTAACTCTATGTAACCCTCTACAATGGCTTATCTGTGAGGAACACATAAACGAGCAGACCTGACCATTGTCCCTATGGAGCCATGAGGGAAATTACCTTCTCCTTCTTTTCTACTAGCTCTTCAGATGATAAGAAGAATCATTTTCTCAGAAGTGTGTTTTCTTCAGGTAGTGGAATTCGTCCAAGAATCAGTTGTTTTAACCATCTGTCCCGCTTCCTTTAGTGTTGACTCATCCCGAGCCTCCCTGTGGTCATCCCATCTATTACAGGCTCTAAAATAGCCTGGGTTATCTTTCTCTCCGTGTTCGTTTAACCGGCTGCCATACTATTTACTGTAGCTTGTCTTTCATGTCACTGACTCTGTCATTTTTAATATCTGCCCTAGGAAATTTTCATGGGAAGCAGCTTAGGGTTCTGAGGAGGAAGAAAATGATGCACTGACAAAGGAAGAGGAGATGCAAGGCAAACTGCACAGGCTGAACCGTGGTTAGCAAACGAACAGGGCAGGGAGTAAGACAGAGTGAGTGGTGGGCAACATTTGTGAAGCTCCAAAACTGCTCAGAGATTCAACAGCACTTGTTGTCAGCTCCCTATCTTTCAGCAGGGGAGCTTCCAGGCTGCAAAATTGGAAATAGAAGCAAGAGAGTGCTTTGCAGCAGGACTTGTGGTCTGAGGCTTTTGTGCAAAGTGACTGACTATTACAGATTTGATTCTCCCCAGAATATCTCTCAGGTGTCTGTGTGTGGTGGTGGCTGCAGGGGCGTTGATAACCCAGTGGTGTTTTGGACACTGCTGAGCAGGGCTCACACAGCACCAAGGCTGGGGTTCTTTCTTTCCTAACCTTCTTCCCAGCTGAGAAGGACTGAGGCATGGGCTGGGCCAGCTAACCCAGACTGACCAAAGGGCTATTCCAAACCATATGGCATCAACCAGATACAAATACCAGGGGAAAAGAAGCAAGGGAGGGGCATCTGCTGATGGTGTTTTGTCCTCCAGAGCAACCACTACGTGCATCAGGGCTCTGCTTCCTACAACAGTGGCTAAACACATTCTGCTGATGGGAAATAGAGAATAAACTTTATTGTTTGCCTTTGCTTCTGCATTCAGCTTTTCCTTCTGCTTTATTAAACTCTTGTCTTTACACACTTGCCTCTCATTCCTTTTTCTCTCCCCCATCCATCTAAGTAGGAGCAGTGATAGAGCAGCTTTGATGGGCACCTGGCCCACAGCCAGGGCCAAACAACCACATTGAGGTGAGCAATGGGCACAAAAGTCATTGAAAGGCTTTGTCACATCCTGATCGATCAGAGAAGGGAGTGACTCAGGTTCACAGATCCACCATAGGTTCAGATGAAAGTCAAAGGTTTACTGAAATTATCAGATTCTGAACTCAGAAGGTACAGAAATCTCTACAATTACCCAATACCAAACCCAGAGAACATGGAAATCACTGCACTTACTAGATGCCTAACTCAGAAAGGAAAAGAGAAGAAAAGGGGAAAGGGAGAGATTATAGTTAAGAGGTTAGATCACCATTCCAGCCAGGCTTAGATCTCCTCCTGCAATGCTCCTTGGCTCCACAGATCTCTGGAAAACTTCCTTTTATCCCTGCTGCCAGGGTTGCTTTTCTTCCTTCCCCTGGCAGTGTAGAGCTATTTTCGCTCAAGCAGAGTTCTTTGCCAGGTGTAGGCCTCCCCCATATCTCTGCTCACCAGTTCTCTTTGCTTACAATTGTTTGAACCATCTCAGTTGCTGTTAATCAGGGTCTGACAGGCTCGTTTTCCAAAGAAAACTCTACTGGAGGTATTTTCCACTTACTCTTCTTCTCTCTGATGTCTTGATTTCATCCATCCTGTTGTCTTAGGTATTTGTCCTGTATTTACACTGAGATAGCTGAGGAGAGCATATGCTGTAGAATCCAGGATCAAACACATGAAGAAGTTTAATTTCAAAGCAGCCACAGAAGTTTAAGGACCCCAAGTTTCCCTTGTGAAGCAATTCATCAGCATCAGCCTTCACCTCATATTGTGGGGACATGACTCTCTAGTACTGTATCTAACAGGGGAAAGATGCAAATAGGAGCTGGTGATGCTAGGATTACTGATGCTGTAGAAGACCCCAAAGCTGAAGGTTACTGCTCTACTGAAACAGGCAGTGATGCAGCCTCCTCTTTGACAGTCGACAATATCCTGGGAAGGATATCAGTGGTAGAAGACAACAAAGGAGTAGTTAAAAGCAAGGTGAGCTGAGCCTGTTGTGCATAGATACATGTATTATCTCCCTTGGGATCAATCCTTAGACTTTAGCTGTTCTTGCTTTTCATTCTATAAATTACCTAGCTAGAGACACCAGCTGTAATACACTGAAGCTATATGACATAACAGGAGTGGGGAACTCAAGGCAACCAGCAAGTAAACTCTGGCAGAACTAGGCCCTGCTTTGTAAACCACTTGATGTGCAAGTGAACTGTAATGCTGACAGTTACAATGCCAAAAATGACCAGAAAGTTATAATTGAGCTACAGCAGAAGGACTTTGAACAACTCCTTGATGAGATGGTTGTACTTGCTCAGAAAGTGGTCTGGCAGTTCTGGAAAACACAGGAACCTCAGAATGCCAACACTACACAGTGGTGCTCAGTGAAATACTGAGGATGCCGTTTGTCTCTAATCCAGCTGCTGCTACTCGAATTCGTAAGCAAACAAAAAATTGGGCAAAATTCTGTTTCTGATTTGTACAGGATTAACCCCCAGCAGGCTGCTAGAGGAAATTGGCTCAACAGATCATTTAAATACCCATAGCACTTCTGTTTGGATGGAAAAGTATTTGGACAATTGATGCCTTTTCCCTAACACAGTCACCAACAGGGACACAAGAGCCACTCAGCACAGACTACGGAGTCTCAAGTGGAGACACACTTTTTGGCCTCTTCCTGGACACAGTGCCTATACCTTATAGCCCAGGTTTCAGTTCTGGGGTAGCACTGGCTTGCTGTGACTGTGGTTGGCACCTGTCCAGTCTCAGAGCAGGGAGAGGGACACAGAGCTGCACCACAGTCATAACTCAGCAAGCACTGAAGTGATACCTGATCTCTGCAGAATTAGAAGAGCTCTTTGATTTCACTTGTGTTGCTCTCTACCTGGGTAACTTGGTTGAACCTGCAAACCATTTTATAAAGCCAAGCCAGTTCCTCTTCCAGTCCTAAAGTTTAGCATGTTTTGCTGTGAGGACGTTTCTTGCATCACAGAACAGGTGTTTTCCAGGCTGAGCAGCATCTTTGGCTGTGTAGGACAAGGTGAGTGTAGGACTACTGCTATGTCACCTATCTTTCTACAAAACTCCTGCCCAGATTGGCAGGAGAATTTACATTCCTCTCACCTGTTTATGCCATGCTATTTTCAGATATCCAGATTGAGTCTACCCACCCTGATGTCCAATACAGATGGGGACCACTTACCTCTTTCTGTTATCTGTCAGGAGAATCTAGATAATTAATTTAACCTACGGAATCACAGAATCAAAGCATTGCTGTGGCTAGAAAAGCCTCTGAGCTCATCCAGCTCAGCCTAGGACCACAGTGGCCATACCAGAGCACTAAGGGCCACAGCCAGGCTGTCCATAAACACCTCCAGGGGTGGGAACTCCACCACTGCCCTGGGCAGTCCATTCCAGGGTCTGATCACACGTCCCATGACGAAGGGCTTCCTAACATCCAACCTCACCCTCCCCTGGTGCTGTTTCAGGCCCTGCCCTCTCATGGTGGCACTGGTTGCCTGGGAGAAGAGCCTGACCCCCACCTGACTGCAACCTCCCTCTAAGGAGTTGGAGAGAGGGAGAAGGTCCCCCTCTGACTCTCAACCAGGCTAAACACCCCCAGCTGCCTCAGCCTTTTCTCATCCCTCCAGTCCCTTCCCCAGCCTTGTTGCTCCTCTGGACCCACTCCAGCCCCTTAATCTCTTGAAGTGAGGGGCTCAGTACTGTCCCAGTACAGGGGAAGAATTACCTCCCTAGTCCTGCTGGCCACACTATTCCAGATACAAGCCAAGATGCCATTTGCCCTCTGGGCCAGCTGGGCTCACTGCTGGCTCATGTTCAGCCAGTTGTTAAGCAGTACTCCCAGGTCCCTCTCTGCCAGGCTGCTCTCCCATCTTCCCCTTGTCTGTAGCCTAGATGCTTAATATGTAAAAGTTTAACACTAGGATTACTCAGGGCTGAGTAATCTAATGGCAAATAGGATCTCTTCCGAGTGGTCTGAGCTGTGCCCTTGCACAAGTGAAAGAGGTCATCTCAAAACCCTTCTAGGAGACATTTCATGCAGGTGAAGAAAGCAGATCCGTTGCCAGCTTTGAATAACCCACCAGGCAATTACTAGTAACGGCAATCATCTGGAAATAGAGAGATATTTGGACTCCGCTAGTGGAGCCACGTTTTAATTTTGAATGTCTGCAGTAACATGAATTAAATTAGGTAATTAACATCATTGTACCTAATGGGATAATTACAAATGACATACAGCGTGGCACAGTAGGGTGATCTTTAATTCAGCTCAGATTCATCCTCTTTTAGTAAGAAGCACAGACCAGCGAGTAACTTATTCATTGTACCGTATTTTACGTAATATGGGCTACCAGTTTATGTTCTTCAGAGTCAGTGTCTTGAACATTATGCCTCTTTGATCTTTTATTCCACAGGAATTTTTCTGTGTAAAACTAAGTTATCTCGCATGAATATCAACTTCAAGAGTAACAGAGTAAAGTGCTTGAAATGGGAACACTCATCAAGCAATGCTGGTCTGTATTTTGTGTTGAAAGAAGCAGAACAATCATCTTCATCGTGTTTGCAAGTTAATGTTTGGGCAACTACATTTTGTGAAGTCTCTCTTTTCTCATAATAGGGTAAAAACTTATGACTGTGGAGACGGAATTGCTGGTTGGTTCTCTATGTTTCTTGGTCGTCCGAGTCGCTTGATAAGACAAAGCTCAGACATGAAAAACAGGTCACATCAGAAACACACAAAAGGTATGTTTCCATTCCTAAGAAGTCTGTGATTTCTCACTTTGTTCAACATCAGGTCCGTGGAGTTCGTGCAGAGTATGCAACTGCTCTGGTAGACGGTGAAACATTCTTCCTGCATTGAGTTAGTAGATTTCAAATGGCACATTTATCCTTGAACTGTACGAGGTTTAACAGGGCCAAGGGTAGGGTCCTACACTTGGGCCACAATAACCCCCTGCAGCTACAGACTGGGTTTATGAGTGGCTGGAGAGCAGCCTCGCAGAAATGGACCTGGTAGCACTGGTTGACAACCGGCTGAACAGGAGCCAGCAGGGTGCCCAGGTGGCACAAAAGGCCAATGGCATCCTGGCTTGGACCAGCAGTGGTGTGGCCAGCAGGACTAGGGATGTAATTCTGCCCCTGTACTGGGCACTGGGGAGGTCTCCCCTTGAGTACTGGGGACAGTGCTGGACCCCTCAATTCAAGAAAGAGATTGAGGGGCTGGAGCGGGTCCAGAGGAGCAACGAGTCTGGAGAAGGGACTGGAGAGAAAGACTGATGAGGAGAGGCAGAGGGAGCTGGAGGTGTTTAGCGTGGAGGAGACTCAGGGGGGACCACCTTCTCCATCTTGACAGCTCCCTGAAGGGAGGTTGTAGTCAGCTGGTGGTTGGGCTCTTCTTCCAGGCAACTAGTGACAAGATGAGAGGGCAGGGCATGATGCTGTCAGGGGAGGGTTAGGCTGGATGTTAGGAAGCCCTTCCTCAGGGAAAGTTTGATCAGACCCTGGAATGGACTGCCCAGGGCAGTGCTGGAGTCCCCATCGCTGGAGATGTTTATGGACAGACTGGCTGTGGCCCTTAGTGCCCTGTTCTGGTTGCTGTGGTGATGTCAGGTGCTGGACTGGGCTGGATGAGCTCAGAGGGCTTTTCCAGCCTCGGTAATGCTGTGATTCTGTGATGCTGCCTTCTGCCTCCCATATTTGGTGAAACTGAGCAGAATCACCACTCTGTAAGGAAGTTGGTTTTATCATCATGACCCCAATTTTGTCTGGAACTCAATGATCAGTTTGACAAATTATCATGATAAATGTATAACCACATAAATTAGTCTTGGACTACTTTTCATTATAAAAGCAATCAAATTGGAAGAGCATCACCGATTCATAGATTTGCTGGGAAATTGTTTTACAAATTTGGTAGAATCTCAGCTCTGCCTTGATTTCTCAATGCATTGCATCATTCCTATTTACAGGATTCAGGGGACTCACTGAATCTTTCCTTAGTGTCTGGAGCCAGTTGAATAATTTTTTAATGAGAATGAATCAGAGGGCAAAGGAAAGATGAGGTGAATCAGAGGGCACAGGAAAGATGAGGTGAAATTGCTAGTATAATCTACCTGATTTTCAACAACAATTTTAGAACATTGGATTGATTTTTTTAGGTCCAGGATCTGCTGCAAATGTCTCACTCTCTCTTGTGAATGAAGCTCAATACCTCCTGATAAATACAGCCAGCATTTTGCAGCTGAAAGAATATATTTCTGCAAGGTAAGGTCCTTCTGTCTCCAAATGCCTCTCAGCAGTCTTGGATTCTAGAATCCTGACATAAGATGCCAATATAACTGATCTATTGGGAAATTTAGAGATCCTTTTCCATGTTCCACAGAAACTTAGGTGCTGAAGTGCCACTCATTCCTCTATGGCTTCTGAGAATTTGGAATAAATCCTTGAACATGATCTCTCTGCCAGTTATCTTTAAGAAAACTTAAAGCCAGGCAAACGATTTGGTGCCAGGAGATTACTGGGAACCAGCCAACTTCTCTTTGTGGGAGAACAGGGATAATTAGGTTTATTCAACATAAATAATCTGGCAGGTGAAAATACCAAAACCTTGCTACTTGCTGAAGTATTTCTTTCCTGTGGGAAGGATTAAGTTTTAGAGGAAACATTTGGAACAGGAATATTTGAAAACTACTGGCAGGACTGGATTAATTTAATTTCTTCATTGAATTTGGCTTTACTTATAAAAAGTGGGAGATAGAAGCACTGAGCCAACCCACAGTTCAAAGATAAGGAACCCAACTAAATTTTCATGTACTGACAACAGAAAGCTGTTGTTTCTTGGAGATAAATAGAACAGACTCAGGTTCCACAGAAAATCTGCCTCAGGTCCTCCATCATACGTGTGCCTCCCACAACTGGCATTTGTCTCTGAGCCCTCTTTTCCCGTCTCACCAAATTTCCCTGCCTCTCCTTGGAGTCATCTTCTTGGTGCCCCACCAAACATGCACTGAAGTGCCTGTTTTGAGCAGCAATCTATGTATGTACACAGCTGTAGGAGGCAATTACATAGCTTCAGGATTTAAAACCACCAACTTAACAAAGCTTCGCTGCAGACTGTTGGAGTTGCTTTCTTTGGGAGAAGAGAGTTGGGATATCATGGCAGTGCTTCTCTGGAAAAATGCCTGGAAATGCATTGAATCAGTCCATCTCCACGCTGCTCTGACTGCCCTTTCTCAGTGACAGGGCCTTTTCTTGGAAGCCTGGCTGGCTGCACCTCCTTGGAAGAACACTTGCAGGCTCCACTTTTCCCATGGTGAGAGGCAGTGGGGAACCTTCCAGACAGGAAGCGATCTGAGTGCAAAGAACCAAAATAGGGCACCAGAGGGAGCAGCAAGGATGAAGCAAAGATGAAGGAGGACAGGAAACTCTAGTGAAATGTGCAATGTTAGGTGATCCGCTGACTTTATCTTTCAGTGCATCTAGGCTTGTGATCTTCTCAGAGGAAACTCCAGCTGTGACTGGAGCTGCCACAGTGCTGAGAAGCATCTCACTTCCCACTCTGCCACACAAGCTGGATTAGTTCTCCCTGTTTTGCCATGCAGTGCTCTCTCAGGGTGCTGGAGAAATTCATTCAGAATAGATACATGGTGCCTTCATTTGGGGCTGTTCCTAAATCAGGGTGCAGAGACTTTCCAAACACTGAGCTGTGCAATGTACTTTCAAAAATCAACATCTGTGGGGCTTTATCAGGTATTTTCTTTTTCAGAAAATATTATTTAACTCCTTGGCATGTGGGTTTGGCTTTGTTTGATGGAAACCTGCTAAGATTTATATCACACACAGACTCACAGGATGTTAGGGATTGGAAGAGACCTCTAGAGGTCATCTAGTCCAACCCCCCTGCCAGAGAAGGATCACCTAGACCAGGTCCCGCAGGACTGCATCCGAGTGGGTTTTGAAAGTCTCCAGAGCAGTAGACTCCACAAGCAATCTGGGCAGCCTGTGCCAGGGTTCTGTCACCCTCACAGTAAAAAATCTTTTCCTTATGGCTATGTAGAACCTCCTCTGCTCCAACTTGCACCTGTGGTCCCTTTTCCTATCACTGGATAAAAATGAGAAGAGCCTGGCACCATTTCAATCTTCAATTGAGTTTGAGTAATTTCTCTTTGTATCTTCCATGAGTAAAAATCAGCCTTCCAGTGTGCACTTGGCTCTTGAAGAGGTGATCAGAAGCAGCAATTTAATTGAAAAATTGTTGGAGAGCTACATGCACATAGAGACATCTGTCTGCCCTCTGCTGCCTTTACAGTTACTCCATGAAAACCCTATGGTCTGGCCTCATGCTCCAATGCTTTTGCTTGAAATTTGCCCTTGAGGATGCACATATTGAAGTTTCCCTGTTAAATACATGCAATGCACTCTACATCACAGGGCCTGCTGCCGTACTGAGAGCAAATTACATTCATTTTCATAAGAGATCCTTGTCAAGATTTGCCAGAGGAAGGTGCCTGTCACTGCATCCAAATCTGCATCCAAATAATGCAGGATTTGAGGGAGAGGAAGTAATGGGTATTCACTGATACATGCTGCCAAATAATTTGAAGCAGTTCAGAGGGCTGGGGATGGGTGCAGTAGAGGCAAGGTACTTTGGCAGTGAGCCTGAGCAGGTTGAAGGCAGAGAGACTAATAGTAGGGGCATTGCAGCCTTTGAGGATCAGCAGCTATGGATTACAGGGTAGAAACTCGAATCAGTTTTCAGCAGCTTTCAGCTCAGGATACAGTAAGCCCAGCTCTGAGGGTACTGGGGCTTTTGATGCCTCCACTGATACCAGCTGGGGTGGCAAGCACTCATATCCATTCAAAACTAGAGGTTACAAAGCACACAAGCTCCAAGAGCCCCCAGCCAGCAATGCCAGCAAGCACAAAGGCATAACTGAGTGTGTTCATGCCTAAAGGCTCTTTTCCCAGACTTGCATGCTGGAAAAGCTCATGAAGTCCAGCCTATGACCTCAATCACCACATCAGCCAGACAGAGCAGCTTTCCTCCTTGTCTGAAGTGTCAGCACAGTATACAACTTCTGTTGGCTTCTATCTCATGTAATCACTACAAATTCTGTCTCAGGCATGGGATTGCTTTTGGGATCTCAAGGGAAAACCTGTAGCCCGTCAACTTCCCATCCCACTTTCTACCCCCAGGCTGCCAGAGCCCTTGTGAACAGGAAGGGCTTGATGCAGCTAGCTCACATGGATTGACTGAAAGGCTGCACAGGCAGTTTATCCTTAAGCACATTTGCCTGCTAAAGAAGATAATGCAGGCTATTTTGAATAAAAAACAAGCTCTTTTTTTTCACCTAACAGGCCTCTTCTAACAAAACTGCTTGATGTGAGCCGTTTTCCCGGCTCATTGATTTTACATGGTTTCCTTAATTTCCTTAAAGCACATTTCTAAATCTATACCCTTAACTTTTTAAATATTTTTTCCAGGATAGAAACAACTTCTTTCACTACCTAACTCAGGTTTCTGCCTCTACTGTAGGTGGCTTGCCCTAAGGCCATGTCAAAAACTGGCCATATCTGTGACAGCTAATACAAAAGGAAATGCTTTCACCTACTAACAACAGCAATGTGGTAACTTCCTTGCAAACTGTCTCCTTTTCTGATACTGCCTGGGTCATCCTTTAGAAGAAGACAGAATAGTGACAGATCTCTCATAGCTCCATGCAGTCTGCTGCACTGTCTGCCTTGTGTACATCCTGCACACTGCCACAAGTCTACGCTCCGGCAGTTTGAGTGCTTGTAAAGAGATGGAGATATTGCCATGAGGAAATCAATCTTCTTCAAAACATTTGTAATTTGGAATATATTCTCCCATAAAATGCTTTCACTTGTCTTTTCCACCTTCAGCATCCGCTGGTTTTGTCCCTTTTGCCATTGCAGCAGGTGCAGAATACGTTTCTATTTGCCTTTAACACGTGGAATGATAACTAACTCCAAAGATCTTTACATTTTTATCAGCAGCCTTACACATGATAATTAATAGCCAATTTTCTCATACATGTTATTCACAGTCACCTGCCTACATGCTTTCATAACTACAGCACCAGCTTGCACCTCTGAATCAGCCATGTCGAGGATTACAAATTAGAGTTGAAGCTTTACAACTTATAATTAAACACCTTGTTCCAGTTTCTTTGTCTTTGTAATAAAACTTGGTCTGAAGAAACATTTGACGAAACCTGTTAGCCAACAGATTCTTACAGCACAAACATCGAGTGCAGAACTGCTTAATAAACCATATTTTTTCTTTCTGTCAACTCTCTGAGACAGATTGGAAGAGCCATTGGAAATAGAAGAATTAATCCGACGCTTCCGTGCCAACATTGTCATCAGTGCACCAGAGTCTTTTGAAGAAGAAGAGTGGGCTGAGATTTCAATAGGTGCTCTGCGATTCCAGGTGCAAACTCCTTTCTCTTGTACTAGTCCCAATCTGTCACAAAGTACTTTGATCCCCTGTAGACAGAGTAATATTTGCAAGGCTTTGACTGGAAAAGTGGGCTACATAGTTTGTGCAGATGAAATCACAGAACCACAGAATGTTAGGGACTGAAAACAACCTCCAAAGATCATCCAGTCCACTCCCTTTGCCAGAGCAGGATCCTCTAGATCCTGTCACACAGGAAGAGTCCAGGCAGGTTTTAAACATCTCCAGAGAAGAAGACTCCACAACCTCCCTGGGCAGCCCCTTCCAGTGCTCTGTCACCCTCACCATGAAGAAGTTTCTTCTCATCTTGATGTGGAACCTCCTCTGTTCCAGCAGACACCCATTGCCCCTTATCCTATCATTGGATGACACTGTGCAGAGCCTGGCTCCTTCCTCCTGACTCCCATCCTTTCCATACTGATCAACATTAATGAGGTCAACCCCTCAGACTCCTTTGTTCCAAGCTCAAGAGACCCAGCTCCCTCAGCCTTTCCTCATCAAGGAGATGCTGCACTCCATCATCTTGGTATCTGCACTGGACTCTCTCAAGCAGCTCTGTGTCCTTCTGGAACTGAGACCCAGAACTGGACACAATCTTCCAGATGTGGTCTCAGCAGGGCAGAGCAGAGGGGAGGGAGAACTTCTCAGGATCTACTAACCACCCCCTTTCTAATCCACCCCAGGTTGCCACTGGCCTTCTTGGCTACAGGGGCATGCCTACCCTGTGCAAGCCCGTTCAAATAACTGAGAGGTTCTCCACACTCTTTTTGTTCATTTCATAATTCATAGAATTTCCCACCCCTAGCTGACTGAACAGAAGAGTAATCTCTCTCTTGATTCAGAGTTGGCAGCAAACATTTAACCAGTGTGTCAGGAAAGGATACTGGTTGCTGTTAAGTGTAATAGCCCAAAGTGACTTCACATCACTGCACATCACACTACTCACTGCCGACAGACTGGACATGAACACAAGTAAACTGTCACAGCCCCTCGCCCTCTGTTGTATGCTGTTTGTCTCAATCTCAATCCAAAATGTGTTTTTAAGTGTAGACTGGTAGGGTTTTTTCATATGTTATGTTTCATGTCATATCTAACACAACTTGCTCTGTGCTGTAAGGAAAATGCTGGAGCCAGATTTTGTTGGCAAATACTTTCTTTTGAGAGAAACTTCAAGATGCAGCTACTTGTGAAATCTAAGACAACGAGTCACACGTGTGTCACGTGTTCGGTTGGATTTGTCTGGTCCTTAGATATGAAATACGTGTTTGAAACTGCATTGCCTAGCATAAGATAGTGGCTTTACAATTTTCTTTGGAATAATAATGGAAGTGTGGATTACACTAGCACGAAGGTCAAATCCAGAAGCTGTGATAGACATCACTCCTATTTCTTTCTGCTCAGCGTATTTTAAGAAATAGAGATGTCTACCCTTTTACAGCAAGGGTGGAAAATACCATGTCTCTCTACATTTTGATCAATAAGCTGTAACATGAGTCACAGAAAACCAAGGGAGAAAGTCTGTAGATAGAAGACGAGGAACACAAAGGACAAAGTCCTCAGTGTATAGCTTGTTGGAGATTGGAGTTGCATTAGGGAAGCTAGGCTTCCTAGAAGGAAGCTCAGGCTCCTGTTGTGGAAGATGCTGTAAAACTAGACAATAAAAAGGCATTCCTGTCTGTGACACTAAAACACTTCATGAGTGGAAATAGAAGGGCCTCTGCAATCGCATTGTTTTTTCCAGATTCTTCCAGGTCCTTATTCAGGTGCTGATGTAGCATCAGTAGAAATTACGTTTCTGCTGCATGATGCCAGGAAAGCAGCAGAAGCAGCTGTTGAACAAAGCAAAGCAGAGAAAAAAATTTCCATCTCTGTCTTGTTTTCTTGTTCTTTTAATAAAATATTAAAGCTGTGGGAAACCGTCTTCTGAAAGAGCTGAAACAAAGGCCTGGGTTTGATTATTACACTGAAGGATTGTACAAGCAGTTCTCAATGGATCTCAACAAACTGAAATTGCCTTTCAGATCAGCCTGTAAACAGGACTGCAGCATAAGGTTTCATTATTTGACAGTTGGAAACGTACAGTGCATCTGCAAATGTTAGATGTGTGTACTGGGATACTGTTAGGACAGGTGAGTTCCTGTAACACACAGCTTCGCTAAAGTTAGGGACACAACAGTAAGTGGAACAGTAATCTCTTCTTTAGTCATGTTGGTGCTTTAAGAAAAAAAGTCTTGTTGCAGCCCTTTTTCCCTAAAAACAGACCCTAGCTCAAACTAGAGTAACCTTAACATCCTGACTCTGTATTACAGGGGAAGTTACGCTAGAGGCTCCCATTATTCCTTCTGACTGAGTAAACTTGGGAAAAATCACCTTTTGCATTCTGATCACTTGCAAGTGCCACCCCTTAAGGAAGAGGTTGTGGCTTTCAGCTGTATTGAAATAATGGGAAAAAAGACCCAAGAATATAATCCTTTGGTCAAATCCTGAGCCACTGGCTTAGTTTTTGTACTGAGCAAGTAGTCCTGCCAGCCTGTAGTTGAGGCCACCAAGAAATACAAATGTGTCTTTGCTGTTTCTTAGATTCTGTCTCTGGGAAAGTTTTCCTTAAAAAAAAGAAGAGTAAAAAATAAAAAGAAAAATTAATAATTCAGTGAGACCTTTGCAAGCAGATCCTTTGAAAGTGCACCTACTGTGTTGTGTGAACAGGCCTGCCCTCTTGCATAACGAAAGCGTTAAAGAACCCAGGACAGCTGTGTGAAAGATGCATATTTCAGACGTGATGATGTGCGGAGCTTGTACTGGTCTGTGTTGTACTACTTCAACATGCAGCTGCAAACCTTCTTTCACTAACATTGCAGGTGGTGGGTCCATGCAGCAGATGTCAAATAATCTGCATCAATCAACAGTCTGGGGAGCGAAACAAAGAAGTTCTGCAGTCTCTGTCTGCTGCCAGAGGTAAAAAGGTCAGTACAGGCCTTCCAAATCACTGCACAGGAAGGTGCAGCAACATGAAAATCCTGCTGCCAGAGTATTTGCAATTACCTTGTCACGCTGATCACTACCACGCTGTTTGTTTTCTTGGGACAAAGAGGATGCACTCACAACCCGGATTTGACATAGCTTATGTTCATAACATGCTCAACGTGGTTTTTATTCAGAAAGTGGCAATGAATGTGCATTATTGTGACTGTGCTTGCTTGCACTCAGTGTGGCTGTTTCACAAAGTGCTCGTTTTTGCTGTGAGAGACACGAGCTGGGGAACTGATGCCATTCAAGAAGAAAAATCTGCAGAAAAATCAGGGACTGTTTGAAATGATAGAGTTGGCTTATGAGGCTAAACTTTCTTCTTATTGTGAGAAACTACCTAATAGGAAAATCAGAGCAGGTATGAGTACAGTTAAAGCAGAGAGTAAATGATTCAGAGTGTGACTGGAGAATAAGTGAAAAGAATCACAGAATTTTTGAGTCTGGAAAAGCCCTCTGAGCTCACCCAGCACAGTCCAGGACCTGACACCACAACAGCCAGACCAGGCACTAAGTGCCACAGCCAGGCTGTCCTTCCACACCTCCAGGGATGGGGACTCCCCACTGCCCTGGGCAGTCCGTTCCAGTGTCTGATCACTCTGTGAGGAAGGCTTTCCTGATATTCAGGCTAACTGTTCCCTAGTTCAGCTTCAGGCCCTGCCTCGTAATCGTGGTGCTAGTTGCCTGGGAGAAGAGCCCAACCACCAGCTGACTACAACCTCCCTCTGCGGAGTTGGAGACAGGGAAAAGGTCCCTCCTGAGTCTCCTCTTCTCAAAGCT
>VZRI01009694.1:86896-110696 GCA_013397515.1 Upupa epops
CTCTCCAGCCACTCATCCTCCAGTCTAGCTGCAGGGGGTTATTGTGGCCCAAGTGTAGGACCCTGCCCTTGGCCCTGTTGAACCTCATCCTGTTGGCCTCTGCCTATTGACCCAGCCCTGCCAGATCCCTCTGCAGGGATCTTTCTCCCCTCCAGCAGATCGACACTGCCCTTCAGCTTGGTGTCATCTCTGAATTTAGTAAGGGTAGATTCAATCCCCTCATCCAGGTCATCACTAAAAATGTTGAATAGAACTGGTCCCAGCACTGATCACTGGAGGACATCACTGCCCACTGGGCACCAGCTGGATGGGGCACCATTCACAATCACTCTCTGTGCCCAGTCATCCAGCCAGTTTTTAACCCAACGGAGGTTTTTTGCACTTATCCAAACCATGGGCTGCCAGCTTTTCCAGGATGATGCTGTGGGAGATCATGTTAAAGGCTTTGCTGAAGTCTAGGTAGACCGTATCCACAGCCTTCCCCTCATCCACAAATACAGGCACTCTTCTGAAGTCAGTCCTTCAGCTTCTTGGAACTAGTGGTGCTTTGATGATGGCTGGACAGTTCAGCATCCCAGAATTTTCACAAATTTCCTTGTGAGTATTTGTTTAGGTGAAAATCCTGACTCTTCAGTTCATTGCTTCCTGTTTACTGAGCCTCTGTCGTAAAAGTTCATTAGGCAGTCGCTGCTCAGGAGCTAGGCTAGTACCATCCAAACACCAAAGCCTGGGCACAGCACGGGAGCAGAGCCATAACAAATCAGTCACCCCACCAATGCACAAACAAGCTACAAATAACCCATTCTTTGTTTGGGAAGAATAATGAATTGGTCTCAGTGACTCATTAAGCAAACAAAGGGCTACCCTTTCAGTGAATGTTATCCTTGGGGAATGGCTCTGCCAGCTCTGTCTCAGAGCCAGCTGCTGGCACAGTGAGACAGGCAGAGGAGAGCAGGCAGAGCTGGCTGTCTAGGCAATGTCCAGCTGACCCGAGATGACTTATGGTTGCACAGCAGGCTCTGGAATCCAGAAGGCCATAGCATATGTGCCTTTGTGCTCCTTGCCATGGCAAGTAGCCTGAGGACAAGAGTCCTCTCCGGGAAATGGTAGGAGAGAGCTGGAACATCTGAGACACTACAGAGCACATTCTGACTCCCAGCTGTCACAAGGGGCATGGTGTGCAGGGAGCCTTCTCTACCTACATGAGTTTTCCTGCATTATGACTTCAGCCCTTTGTAGAAGGAAGGCATTCTGTATTCAGGGACCTTCTCACAGGGCAACCAAACCTTAGATGGGCCACAGATTCTCAGGAGAGTCAGGGCATCTTCTGCCTGTTTCCCACAGCAAAGCTGAGCTCTTTTGTTCCACTTAACTCTGCAGTGCAAAGACTTTTATAGAATCACAGAACATTAGGGATTGAGCTCCCTCACTGAGAAGTTTTCTCTTATTTATGTGGGACCTCCGATGTTCCAGCTTACACCCCTTGATACAAGCACTCCTAGAACCTAACAGCTCATTCAAACAGCAGCACTAAGGCAAAGGGAACAATCCAGCTCCTTGAGAATAGCCTGGCACCAGATGAAAGACACATGGCAAGGTGAGGATGCAATGTGAGCACAGTGCTGCAGATCACAGCAGGGCAGTGCTCTGCTTCCCTCTGCTGCATAACAAATTCATGCTGCAGAGGATCTGGCCTTCAGCTTTTTTTTACTTTTCCCAGCCTTTAGAGCTGCTGGCTGATGAGATCTTGAGATCACACTCTGCTCTGCACAAGGCCAAGTCCTCTGGGTTAGCTTGACAGCTGGGTGAGATCATTTGGACTGACAATTCTACCTGAACTGGTCTAAGAAGACCTCCGAGTCCATCTCTCCTGAAAGTCATCTGTGAGCTGGTGGTCACCAGCTGGCTATCAGTGACTAGTACCTGAGGACTCAGGCTTCCTAAGGGTGCTAAGCAGACCTGAGAAAGACCAGTGATCCAAACCTTCCACAGATCACAGCGTGGAGAGAAAAAACATCAGTCCATGTGACTGTATTAAATGGCAGAGCTAATCCTGGGGTGACTCATGTCTCCAGCGTGTGCTCTTCGGTTAAGGAGTCATCTAATAGAATTTATCCGCTTTTTTTTTATTGGATGCAGATTCAGAGAAGGAATTTAGCGATGATCTTTCTGAGCTTTCAATGATGTGATTCAGACTGCAAAAAACAAGGTACAAGCTAATTTCCCAGTACAGTAGGAACTGTTATTTTTGAAAAGCTGTTGTCGTTGCTCGATTCCCAAGACATTAGTGATACCACACATCAAATCCTGACTGCTTAACAAGACAGCCTGGTGTCAATATTTACCATGGTGTTTTATTTTTCCAAGAACACCATCCTGGAAAATGGTATTGAACTTTATCAAACAGGCGGCCTAAATGACAGTGCTGCAAATGAACTTCAGTAATGAGGAGCTAAATAAAGTCAGGCTTTCAGGAGCTGGTTCAATACTTATTTCTGAAATCACATTTTTCTCCACCCTTGAGATTCTGAGAACCTGCTGCTCCAAATTGAAAGGCTGACACTTTGCATAGAAGAAACGTAGCTGAAAGTCAGAACCAGTTACTGTAATTAACTACACGAGCAATTTGCATGTTTCCTGATGAAGGCAGAGCAGGGTGCTGAAGCCTAGCCAGCTACTTGTTACCAAAGCTTTTATCACATTGTTTGAAATAAAACATAAACCCCTCTACAAAGAGAACTGGAGCTCAGCTGCTGTCAGTTACTGAAGAAACACTCATTAAAGATTCCTTCTGTGATTTTTGACTGAAAAGGGAAAACGAGCTCTCCTTATGTGACAGAGCTCTCTGCTACTGAAGTAAACTCCAAAAGACTGAGAAACACTAAATTAAGCAATAGCATGTAAATAGCCACGTTGTTTCACATGCATGAGCAAACTCATGGGCACAAAGGGGAGAAATCGAATCCCTGACCATTTTCTGTGTTCTGCAGAAGCAGTTTAATGCTAACACTGTGTTCTGCAGAAGCAGTTTAATACCAGCGGAAGCCCTGTAGGTATATTTGCAGCAAGGCTAGGAGCTGGGACTTGCTGTCAAGGTAGCAAAGCAGTACATTAAGAGGTATCCAATATCACAGAATTATTGAGGATGGAAAAACCCTCTGAGTTCATCCAGCTCAGCCTAAGACCTAACATCACCACAGTGGCCAGACCAGGCTGTCTATAAACACCTCCAGGGATGGGGACTCCTCTGCTGCCCTGGGCAGTCCAGTCCAGGCTCTGATCACCCTTTCAGTGAAGAAGAGCTTCCTAACCCTCCAACCTAACCCTCCCCTGGTGCTGCTTCAGGCCCTGCCCTCTCATCTTGGCACTAGTTGCCTGCGAGAAGAGTCCAACCCCCACCTGACTACAACCTCCCTCCAGGGACTTGTAGAGAGGGAGAAGGTCCCCTCTTCTTGAGGCTAAACACCCCCAGCTTCCTCAGCCTCTCATCAGCCTTTCCCTCCAGTCCTTCCCCAGCCTCGTTGCTCCTCTGGACCTGCCCCAGCCCCTCAGCCTCATTCTTGAAGTGAGGGGCCCAGAACTGTTCCCAGTGCTCAAGGGGAGGCCTCCCAGTACAGAAGGAGAATTATTGTTTTTGCACATGCCCACACACACCAACAGGCTCGTGTTTTTTCCTGCAGGCTCTTGATCCTCCATCGTGTGTCGTCTTGTGCCTTGGGAGAGCTTCCTTCCCCGCAGAAGTTGGCACCCCTACCTTTGCAGTTAGCAACTGCAACGTTAGCAAGCAGAGCAATTGGCCTCTGTTATCTGATGCAGCAGCAGCAGCATTTTCATAGTCAAGCAGAGATTTGCACCATGCAGTGCTTTTCCTCCAAAGATCTGGAACATTTGCACGCAGTGATTGGGGTAGTTTACAGACCTTTCAAGCAGAGCAAAGGGACATCAGTTCTTTGTGAATCGTTCTGCTGTCCGGCTATTTTCAGCAGAACAAGGTGGGGTTTCTGACACCAAGGTTGAAGTTTCCTGTCAGCCTGTTGAAAGCAAGTATTTCCCCTCTCCTATGTTGGAAGGCTTTACTATAAGTTTTGTTGAATCCAGAGGTAATAAAGCATCCCCACATTTAAAAGGATAATTACTTGCCTTTAATAATTGCATCTTCCCATGACCAGTTGTGAATGGGTTAATTTATCTCTTGGGAGGAGGCAGCTGAGAGCTCCTTCCCAGGGCAAAACTCCAGAACTGAACATCCAAAGCTGTTTTTACATGCAGTATCACTTACATGCTTGTTACACATTCCAGCAGGGAATTTTCCCTACCAAGAGCTAATCTGAATTAACTGATTGTTTAGGAGCTGTAGCTTTAAGGCATTTCCTCTCAGCCTTTGTTTGATACAGCACCTCTGGGCTTCTGTCTTATGGAAGGAGATACTGGAGCCAGTGAATATCTACCCAGTGCATATTGCTGTTGATCCAGTAAATGTACTTGAAACAACAGGCAAGAATGACAGCCTGCTCGAGCTCCGTTCAGTGAGTGCGATGACTATCATATGATTCACTCTTGGCAAGAATAACTACATTTTATCTGTCTCTCCCAGCACTGGAGTGTTGTGCCTTTTACTAACCACGAAGCTTTGCATTTTTTGTCCCTGTGAAGTTTAAGAGAAATGGGAAGAGCCCTTATTGCCATCAGAAGGCTGAGCAGATGAAGCCACCAAACCATAGTCCAGCGCTCCCTCTCCAGTTCCTGTTGTGATCTGGGCAAATTATACGCAGCATAAAATGTCCTTGAAGTCAGGAAGAGGCAGCAAGGGCAAAGAGAGATTACGTGGCTCATTAGAATAACTCTGCAGGCTGTCATCTCTGGGTCTGAAAGCCTCATTTTTCAACAGGGAAATGTGAGAAGGACCAGTGCCTACATTTTATCTTTCTCTTGAAACAGAGCTGGAACAGCAGGATGCAAAGCTCTTGAGGCTGCTTGGGGGCAGTCTCTGTTATCAGCATTTGCTGAGTCAATATTTGTAATTATTGAAAAAACAAGGAAATTTACTTGAAGGATACTCAATCCTCTTCTGGTAATCACAAACTAGATGTTGGTCTTAAGAGGATTCACAAAGAGGTCAGCAATCCCAGGCAGGTACTAGCACTAGAAAATGTATACCATCACCTTGAAAACTCCTTAGGCATCACCCATCAGCACTGAAAAAACCACTACAAGATGCCTAGTCAGAGCAGGGAAATACTGAGGACCAAGATTAAAGCAATTCTGAGAGCTGCAGAAGATAAGATGTATTCACCCGGGCCTTTTCTGAAGTAATTGTGCATGGTTATGTGCTTTATGGAAACACGGGTAAATTACTTTCTCCATGTTGAAGAGTCTGCCCAGATTTAATTTGGTCTTGTTTTCAGATAAATCAAGGTGTCAGCAGCGTAAACGTAAATACAAACCTCTCCTGTATCAAATATGTTCATTTACAGGGATGAGTTATGAAAGGATTGCCAGTGTGAAGCATGGTGCAGCATGGACTGATACTCTCTTTACAACATTTCTTTTATGATTGCCTGAGTTTGAAAGGTATAAAACTATGGCAACTGTCTTCTTCACACTAAGGTATAAGAAATAAACCCAGGGTATTAACCAGAAGGCTGGAAAGCACGTAATTCATGCTCACAGAGAAACCACAGCTTGTCAACAAATAGGAGAAAAGCAAGAATGAAAAATACTACTATGCACTTTAATGTTTTCAATTAAACAGTTACCATTTTAGCCTCATGGCTGATTCAACACAGTAACAGTGCTACAGGACTGGCCTTCCTGTGCTGCCTCATTCCTCAGCATTAAACCCTAGAACACTAAACTTAAGGACAAAAGAGTAAGGCCTGAAGCTGCCAGGGAAGGGTTAGGTTGGATGTTAGGAAGCCCTTCTTCATGGAAAGTGTGATCAGAGCCTGGAATGGACTGTCCAGGGCAGTGCTGGAGTCTGTTTATGGGCAGCCTGGATGTAGTCCTTAGTGCCCTGGTCTGGCTGCTGTGGTGATGTCAGGTCCTGGGCTGGACTGGATGAGCTCACAGGGCTTTTCCAGCCTCAATCTTTCTGTGTTTCTCAATAATTCTACCCTATGTCCAGCATTGTTACGTTCACAGGTATCCAGAAAGTACCATTAACTGGGTAGTCCAGATCAGGACTAGACCACACCCCATGTAGGAGAAGCTCCAGGAGATCTGAGATGAAAGAGTAGCAGAAGCAGAAAAAAACCAACTCTGCTAGGGAGCTGCTTTTCTTAGGATTACAAGTGAAACAGAAAAAGGCCAAATCAAAGTCTGAGGCCATGGTTGGATAGATCTCAGCTTTAAAACATCTCTTTTACTTGGGAGCAAATGCTTACCTCTTGCTAATTCTTCTGAGACTAAAAGCTGTCTCATGTTACCTCATTAATGCATCTTTATTTAATTATACTGTGCAAAAACAGGATAAAACATACTGCCTTCATATTCAGTCTGTTGGATACGCTCCCTGCAATTCAGCTAACGCTGTTTTTTCATTTACTGCAATTCCTTTTACCTAGGATATTTTTGTAACCCTGCTGTAAATGTAATTCCCTGTGTTTGAGAATCATCGATCTGAACAATGGCAGTAAATGCAATCAGGAAATGGAGGAGGAGAATAGAATTTTGTTTTTAATGAAATTCATTTACTTATTTATGTACCTTACACTCTAGAATGACTGGTACATTTTGTCTGCAGCCTACTAAAGCTAAACAGGTTTCATTGAAACTTGCAAAAAATCCCAGGAAGATTAGTATTGGGTTTCCAAGGTAGATGCTTTGAAAAACTAAGCCATTCTAAAGCCTACAGGGCAATTACCAATTTAACATGGCCTTCAGCATTCCTTATTACTTATTTTACATATTCCTTTAATTAACTGTTATCTAATCATTTGGAAAATGTTATTGCCTGTTTCACGCACATTTCTAAGTTCTCTGCTGTGGGAAGACAAACCACACAAGCACAGCAGTCTCTTGCAGTGATGTTTCCAGCTGTTCACACTACAGCTGTGTACGAAAGTTCCTATTTTTAATCAACTTCAATAGATAACAAGGACAGAGAGCTCCTGGAACGTGTCCAGAGGAAAGCAACTCAAATGATCAGATGGCTGCAGCACCTCCCCTGTGAGGACAGGCTGAGCAAGTTGGGATTGTTCAGTCTGGAGAAGAGAAAGCTCCCAGCTGACCTTCCAGCAGCTTTCCAATCTCTGAAGGGGGCTAGAAGAAAGCTGGGCTAGCACTTTTGACACGGGTGCATAGTGAGAGGACAAGGGAAAAGGGTTACAGATTTGAAGAAGGGATATTGAGATTGGACATTACAAATCAAATCTTTCCTGTGAGGGGTGTGAGATGCTGGAACAGGTTGCCCAAGGCAGTTGTGGCTGTCCCTTCCCTGGAAGCATTGAAGGCCAGGTTGGAGGGGGCCCTGAGTAACCTGATCTAGTGAAGGAGTCCCTGTCTCTGCAGGGAGGTTGGAACTCAAGGATCTTGAAGGTCTCTTCCTACCCTGGCCATTCTATGATTCTATGACACTGAGGTGCTTAAGACCAAGGCCACATGTAAGAGCATAGACACTCAGATTGGGTTCTCAGTGCATGCGAGGGTTATGTGGTCACTGGGTGAAGCGGTTATTCTGTTCCTCTTTTCTATTGAGTCTCACAAGGACACATAACTAACTGTTCCTAACACTTACCTAGGATGGCTTCACAGATAAATAGGGGTAAGGAGTGGTGGTGCTAATAAAACCAAATTCCTGAATATTTTCTATAGAAAAGAGTAAAATATTTAGAAACGCAAATGAAGGAGAATTCACAAAGTTTAGACAGAACAAAGTTCTGTTCACAAAGCAAAAAACTATTGTAGAAGACTTGTCCACGCTGTATGTTCTTGTGCTGCTTGTATTTGTGATGATGCAGTCACTGCCTTTGTCAAGAAGTCAGAACAGTCACTACACGACAAGACTGTGAGGGAGTTGAAATTACAATTCTATGGAGCTCATGATGAAATACATTATTTACCTACTTAGATAAGGTATTACTTTTGAATAGCATGGGGTTAGCTTTTGTTTACCAGTCTATTACAGTTAATTAATTTAATATGTTCTTAATTACATGGAGATAGCACCTACCTCCTTATTCTTCCAATAGGATTGTTTTTCTATATATGTCTGGGCTGTGAGATCCTCGGTAGATCTGACTCCTTTAATACAAGTTGTGTCTTAATAAATGTTTTGCTTTTTTCAGACAAACTTTGGCATTTATCTGATGAACCAGCCCTTGCACTCATCCTTACCACATGTTTTATCAGTCGGGTCTCAAGTGCTTCCAGTGCTGAAGGAGAATACCGAAATTCATCCCCCGACACCCAGTGAAGAAAAATGTTCAGGATAGGTTCCCTGATGGAGATGAGGTTTATGTGCGACTGCAGGGAAAAGTCAGTAGTCAGTTATTCTAAAAAAAAAGAAAAAGCTTCCACTCATTTGCTTCTGGTTTAAGTCTTTTAATTTTCTGTTTGCTGTAAATGTTATCAGATGGCAGAACCCTTGATAATTACAGCTCGCCTACATGTTTTCGCTTGTGATTAGGTTACAGCAGCCATAACTCTATTTTGCTCAATTGCCTCAGGATGCAACAGGTTTGATCAAGTTTTAACTGGTGGATGACTCCCAGAACAAGCTCAACACCGTTGTCAGAAACCCACATCTCAGTGAAAGAAAGCAAGCACAACAATACAGCACTTCCTTCTGCTGCTTTGTAAAAACCACAATTGGGAGAGAGGATGCCGGATATATCTTAGAAACAATGTGGGTGGGAGAGTGGCTTGGGAGCAGCATCCCACCCTGCTTTGAATGAAATGGAAGGTGATCTGCAGACAGCCTGAAAGCACCAAAGAAGAACTGTTACTGGGAAATATCTCTCTCCCTCTTCAGCAGTGGTGTATAGCGATACCAAAAAGGCACAAAGATCACAGGAAGCTTTAGATTGGAAGGGACCTTCAAAGGTCAGGCAGTTCACCCCCCCCTCGAAAGCAGGAACATCTTGCATTAGTTCAAGCCCCGTCTATCTAATCTGACCTGGAATCTTTCCAGGGGTGGGACATCTCCCACCTCTCTGGAGAACCTCTTCCAGTGTTTCACCATCCTCACTGTAGAAAATATCTTCCTTATATCTATTCTAAATCTACCCTCTTTTACTTTAAAACCATCACCTCTTGGTCTGTTGCTACAGGCCTTTCTAAATAGACTGTCCCAATTGATTTTACAAGCCCACTTTAAGTACTGAAAGGCTGCAATTAGGTCTGCTTGGAGCCTTCCCTTTTCCCAAGCTGAACAATCCCAAATGTCGCAGTCTTGTCTTTGTAGAAAAGATCCTTCTGATAATTTTTGTGACCCTCCTCTGGGTCTTCTCCAACAGATTCACATCCTTCTTGTGCTGAGCTCAGTGAAGATTCGTTACGCTGCTTGCCAAACTCATACTCTGGGAAGCAGTTCCATCCATTTGTTGTTGACTTATTTCTCTTCTTCCCTTTTGCTGCTTTTCCATCTGATTTGTTTTATGTGATGACTTTTGACACATTTGTTCCTTTCCATATTTGTGGATGTTGATTCTAATTATCCTAATTAGAGATTTTTCAATGACATAGTCATGCTATCTGTACAAACTTTGACCATCCTCAATGATCTGTAATAGCCAGTGAAGGGAACTCGTGAAAATGAGAGTGCTTCTTCACCCTGAGCACATCACAGTATTCTTATCTCTGTGCCTTTGGTAATGTCCTTTTGAGTTATTTACTCTCTTAAATATTGCTCCTGCTGTCTGACAGCAAATGTCAGTGACCTAGCACTTGAGTCCGAAATACCAATTATTGCAAAAAATAAGCAAATAAATAAAGCAGGTTACACAGACAACCCAGGTGGGAAGTCAGTGCAATGCAAGACTGAACACAGTCAGGCCAGGTGTTTTATGACACCCAACATGTGTCCAGCCAGCCACACGGCGATTTCATGCTTTCAGCAAGCCTTTCTGCAAGAGAAAACTCTCCTAGATTGTCTGCTCTGCTGCCATTTGGAAAGTGAAATTCAGACCCTGTGGAAAGCACCCACCAGAACTCCCAGCCAGCATGATTTAGGTCTTCCTTGGGGCAATTTTGGCTCAAACTGTGTGAAAGTGCTTCTGGCTGAAGCAGTCCTTGGGTTGTTTGAGTACATCCCTAGAGGGATGCAGGCAGCTTTGAGAAAGAATTGGTCTAACAGTCCTGAAAGGGCAGGGACTACCCCAGAGCTGTGTACAGTAGAAAAAGTGAAGCACGTTATCCAGAGTGTGAATCGAAATTCAAAAATTCAAAGATGGTCTTTGGAATTATTTCTTTTTACTGGTCTCTTCTTTATTTTCTCTCTCTCTTTTTTTTTCTTTTTTTTTCTTTTTGTTGTTGTTCTTTTGAAGAACTGGTTTTGCTCCCTTCAGCTGGCACAGGCTCTTATTAGTGTCTCAGCAGAGCTTTGTAATGGAAATAATAGGAGACATTATCTGTTTTTTACAACCTACCATCAAACAGATGGAAAGAGAGAGGTGTTTCATATGTATGTAAACTGAGGAGCTTTTCTGAGAGCTGTACCTCCCACTTCAGAGCCCAAGCACTGCTCCTTGATGTCTGCTTTGAAAAGCCAGGGGTCTATCTAATAGTCAATTACTTGATGTTGTAATAAGCAGCCTTTTTGGATCCTTGAGAAGCAGTTTCCCTTCCCAGTATCTAAATCTCTTAACTGTTCACTCTCAGCCTTTCTGGTATGCACAACATTGTTTTTGTTGGATAGAAAGCCAGCACAGCTCTGTCAAATTGAATATGAAGAGACCTGCTGTATGTGACCTCCAGGTGATCTCTGGTGCTTTGCTCTGGCCTCTTCACCTCCCCGGTATGTCATCTGTTTAAAATGGCACACAAGTTAGAAAAGGAAATGGAAAGCAAAGCTCAGCAAACTGTTCCACTTGCTATTGGATTCACTACAACGTGAGTCACTTTGGAACACAGTGGCTTGACAAGTGACGTTCGTGAACAACCTTAATCCAATGTGTGGTAGCTAAGGATGAGGAGGGTTGAACTTTAAAAATTTCATGCTCAGTCATTTTGACCTATTATTTACAGGCAATTACACTTTCTCTCTGCTGTGGCTTGGCAATCTTAGAAGAATAATTTCATTATTTTACAGGGGGAAAGAAAGATTTCCTCTGATGTAGGAACATACTCATTAGTATATTCAGTGCCTTTCTCAGAAGGAACATCCTTGTGTTACAGTGATGCGAAATGTCACAACGCTTCAGGTTGATGGCAGAATCTTTCATCTCAAAGGATAATATTTACTTCCTAGTAAAAGGAGTGTTCCCACAAGTATTCACATGTCTTTTCATCAATGGAGATGAACTCTTCTCAGTGCCAATACTATGTGGAAAATCATAGAGTCACAGAACCATTGTGGCTGAAAAGGACCTCCAGGATCATCAAGTCCAACCTTCATCCCAACATCTCCCTAACCCCTAGACCATGGCCTCAAGTGGTCTAGCTACTTGGCTTTTAAGCATCTCTAGGGATGGTGACTCCATCCCCTCCCTGGGCAGCCTGTGCCAGTGTCCAACCACTCTCTCAGGAAAGAGCTTCTTCCTAAGATCCAATCTAAACCTCCCCTGATGCAGCTTGAGGCCACTTTTAAATGATATGTGCTGTAAGTCTGGAAAAAGAACATCCCTCCTGCAATGTGGAAAAAAGAAACAAATCAAAGAAAGAAGAAACTTTGAATGATACAAACCCAGATACCACAGGAATGAAAAGGGCATAAACACTACTACACACTGGATGTTTCATAGAAAGATCCTACCTTCCATAAGGGGTGACTTCCCAATCTTTAGGGCATAGAGGAAAAGGCAGTTTCATATGAATGCAGGCTCTTCCATCTGAGGGCTCCCATTGCTGCAGAACTAAACCTTTGGACTAACTGCAGATACATGTTTGTCTTGTATGGGTAATAAATGTTCTTAGCCCAGTGTTTCCAGAATGCTGTATGTGGAAAGCCCTCTACATACTTGGAAGCAGTAAGTCTGTATTTCCTTGCAACAAATTATTTAGACACATTCCATTTTCTGTGGGACTTAAGTTCTCGTATCTCAAGGCAAACATGGCGACTATTACAAGCTCTTAACTAGCCAGAAGGCTGCAATCACAGAACAGAGATGAGCATTTTCAGGAGAAGTCTCTAAACAGATACTGTCTATGATTTATACTCCTCCGATGGCATCCTTCTAATGCGGTCGAAGTTTTAGGTCACTTGTCTTTCTGTCAAAATGATGCACAAATCAAACAGAAGGAATGCACAAACCCCATGATTGTTGTTCATAAATTGCAGAGATTATGCTATGAACTTCTTCTTCAGTCTGTTTTTCTCCTTCTTGCAAATGAAACCAATAAAATGCATACTGTGCTTGATGTGTTTACTGGTGGTGGTTGCATTCTTGACCTTGGAGCTCATGAGATGCTGGGTTCTGTTTGGAGGCAGTGCCAGGATCACAGGGTGAGTATGTGGCTCAGAACCAAAAGGTTGTCTCATCACTGCTGGGATTCACAGGTGAGGAACCTCCAGCTGTTGCACTGGTGACCTGCATCTGTGTGGGCAGCCCATCAGTATCACACTCAGCTGCACAAAATGATCAATAATCACCAGTTTCCTTCAAAACACATCCAGAGGCAGCCCTGCTGGAGTCATCTCTGTTTTCCAGAGGTTGGAGCTCTCACCAAGGCTTCGGAGAGGGTTCATTTCCCTCTTTTTTGCCCAGAGGGATTCAACACTGTCTTTTTCTGCTGCCTAACCCATCAGAAAGTAGGCGAGACTGGGGACTTAACAGCCTGGGTGTGTGTGGGAATCACAGAGAAGGCTTATCCCTCCCTTCTCATGAGGTTTACATGGAAATGATCTGTGATTCACTGGAATAGAGAGAGTTTGTCTAATTACTTGGACAACACATAGACACAACTCCCAGAGAAGTGGGAAGAAGGCAGAGTGCACCTCCTCACTGCTAGTTGTGTGAGACAATGGGTTACAGAGGCTTGTCTCCTTCCTCTGCCCACCAGGGTTTAACTACAAGGTGGAACTCCAGCAAGAACAGAGGAGGACGTGCCAAGCGTGTTTTGGAATAGGCCATTAGGGGGAACACAAGTTTGAGTCCTCAGAAGCACAAATGGAAATGAACCCCCATTTAGGATTCTTTGCTGGGTCACCAGCCAGGAGGCCAGAGTGAAAAGGCAAAACCTGTGGGAAGCACAGAAAAATGGCTCTTCTACAGCCAAAGTGTAAAAGAAACCAGAGAGACACCTGCCCTCACCACACAGTTGTGTGGGTTTTCATAGGAAAAGGCCTAGGTGTCTTCAAGCCCGTAAGTGGGATTCTGAGGACTCAGAGTTAGTCATCAACAGAGATGCCTCTGAAGCAAAGGGTAGCTTAAGAGATCTGTCTTCTCTCCCTTTTGTGTCACCCAGCTTCCTTTCTGTGCACTCAGTGTGATGGCAGTTGTGTTCCCTTCCAGGGAAAAAGAAGATAGGCATTTCCCTGCATAAGGGGCAGAGTCACTCACTTAGGGCTGCAGACAGGGAGACTTACTAGGGAGATACGACATGGGGCAGCCTTGAGCACCACTGCTGTGTGCAGGGGCCCATCAGAGGCTCTCTGCAATAATCCCCAAAACATGCATCACATATCAAGTTAGTCACTCCTCTGCTGATGCAGTGAAGTCATCCTGGAGGGTAATATTCAAGTAGAGTGCTGTTGAGGAACAGACCATAGCAAAGGTAGGAGGGAAAAGGGGGACAAAGGTATGTCATAGCATTTGCCACTGCAATGGCAAAAAAGTAAGACAGAATGTGAGAGATGAGGGAACTGGACATAGTACAGCAGTTTCATGGCAAATTTGAAATCACTTACCTCAAACGAAGAGCATCTTGCCTTGCATGGCTCATGTGTAACATATAATGACATATATTTCTATGTTAAACCCAGCTTCTTCTGTAAATCCCCCTATTCCAGGCTTGCAACCAAACCTTGCCAACACACTGCAAATCTGGATGTCAACAGTCAGCTACCTGCGATAACCAGTGTTTTATAACTTTGACCCTTTGTCGCTGTTTCCAGAGGGAAGAAGTGTCCCATCTGGTTTTAAGTACTGTGGCCAGGATTGCTCATGCACACAGTTCCTCAGGCCAGAAGTGAAGTCAGCATTGGGCTTCTGAAAAGGCTGCATTTTCCATGAGGCTGTGTTTGAAAAGCCAGACATGATCTAGTGTCACGTCTCTCGTTTTCTGATATTTAGATGAATCAGATAAAACTGTTGAAAAGTTTGTGTTGAGTTGTTATTTCCTGAAGCAAAACCAAACCAGAAGACTGCAGAAGGCCAGGCATTGCTGAACCCATCTATCAGATGGTGTAGCCAAGAGGGCCAACAGCATCCTGGGGTCCATCAGAAGGAGAATCGTTAGCAGATCAAGAGATGTACTTCTCCCTCTTTTCTGAGGAAAGGCTGAGGGAGCTGGGTCTCTTGAGCTTGGAGAAGAGGAGGCTGAGGGGTGACCTCATCCATGTCTATAAATATGTGAGGGGTGGGTGTCAGGAGAATGGAGCCAGGCTCTTCTCAAGGTCATCTGGTGATAGGATAAGGGGCAGTGGGTGCAAGCTGGAACAGAGGAGGTTCCATATAAATATCGGAAGGAACTTCTNTAATGTCAAGAAAAGCAATTTCTAGCTCAGTGAAGCTGCATATCATTGTTCTTATTACCAGCCCTTGCTTCTGCAGCCAAATAACTGCTAGATTCTGGGTAGAAGACACTGAAATTGTGTTGTAGTCATCTTATTCTTGAAAAAGACACTCGTGTCGACATGATGATAAAACTACTAATCAAAGTGTTGTATGACAAAGTAAAACTTTAAATAATGGACCTTAAAATCATATCTGGATGCAGAATTCAGATTCCTAGACTGGTTCAGGTTGGAAGGGAACTCAGAGCTCACCTACTCCAACCCTCTGCCAGGGGTACCAATGCCTCTCAACCAGATTTGGTTCCTCAAGGCCTCATCCAACCTGGCGGCTCTGGAGGGAGCAGCCACAGCCTCTGTGCACAATCAATTTGAGAGTCTCCCCACCCTTGCACTGAAGAACTTCTTCCTAAGACCTAGTCTGAACCTACTCTCCTTCAGTTTCAAATCATTTCCCCTTCTCCTGTCGCTAGATCCCCTTGGGAAAAGTCCCTCTCCTGTAGGTTCCCTTCAGTCACTGGAAGCTGCATAAGGTCCCACCTCAGAGTCTTCTTTTCGCTAGGCTGAACAATCCCAGCTTCCTCAACCTGTTCTCACAGCAAAGGTGCTCCAGCCCCTGGATCATCTTCATGGTCTCCTCTGGACTCACTCCCACAGTTCTATGTCCTTCTGATGATGAGGACACCAGAACTGGATGCAGGTTTCAAGGTTATTCAAGTCTCATAAGAGCAGAATAAAGGAGGAGAACTGCACTTTCTGAAAGAGAGGCCTCAAACTGGCCGCACTTTTTCTCAGAAAGAGGAAACTTCTGACCTTACACTTGCGTTGAGAAGCTGAAAAGCTTTCCAGAAGTAGCAAGACTTCCTTATTCAGAAACACCATCCCTTTTGAGGTCTTGATGCTGGCATTATTTTGATATACACTCAGCATTTCTTAACCTACATTTTCTGTGGAAATAACTGCAGCTGTCAGAAAGGGGATGTGTGATCATGAATGGCAAAGGAGATTAAACGTCTTAGGAGGCTCTTAGTAGAACAAGAGACTGTGACTCTCTGTGCCCTTACAGCACTAGGAGCCATGAGCCCCAGAATCCAGCTGCAAATTCAAGAATGGACTTGGGAAATGCTGCCTTAAAAGTGAGCTCTGCCCTCCAGCTTGCAGTTACTTCTCCTTTTTCTGTCTAAAAATAAAGCTGCAAGATCACCAATGTCATCACACTATAATGATGTGGGCTTCACTGTGATTGATTTCATTATAAATGAGTTGTTTTTTCAGCTTATCAGACAAAAGCTGTGTTGTGGTGAACTAGCACCTAAATATTTTTAAAAATTAGTGTATGTGCTTTGCACTCATGTGCTTTACAATTCCTGTGAACTTTTGCCTTCCATGCTATTATCTTTATTAATTTAGAGTCATAGAATCCTCATGGCTGGAAAGGACCCCCAAAATCATCAAGTCCAGTCCTCATCCCAGCATCTCCCTAACCCCTAGACCATGACCTCAAGTGCTCTAGCTACTTGTTTTTTAGACACTTCCAGGGATGGTGACTCCACCACCATCCTGTGTAGCCTGTTTTGGTGCCCAACCACTCTCAGAAAAGGACTTCTTACTAAGATCCGATCTAAACCTCCCCTGACACACCTTGAGGCCATGCAATTTCTCATTAGCCCGTTAGTTAAGTTGTCATTTGAGGGAACGGTGTTTGACAGGACTCCTGAAGCTCCAAGCTTCAGGATGAATTAAGGCAGCATCCAGTTGAGTTTTGACTGTCCCTAACACCATTTCTGGGTTTTTCCACCCTCCTTGTGAAGAAATATTTCTTTAAATACTCTAAGAAATTTAACTTCTGACTGTTGTTTGCTACCTTTTCACTGTGCAACTCTGAGAAGACTCTGGTCTTCACTTGATTCCCCCGCCTCTAAATATTTGTACTCCCTGTCCTAAGCTTTCTTTTCTCCAAGCTGAAAAAACCCACTCCCTTATTCTCTGCTCACACATCATGTGCTGCATTCCTCAAACCCTACTTTCCAGTGAGAAGTATGATGAGTGACATCAAGTATCTTCTGCTGAGTGCTGGAAGATATAAAGAACCAAACAAATCACCTCCTGAGCTACAGGGCTGAATAACGACCTCTGTCTGCTCTTGTTGTGAATGAATGAGAGGAGCCATGTCATTCCTGCAGGCTCCATTTCTCTGGCAAGATGGGTCGAGATGTTACTTTATTGAAAGAATGGACCCATCGGTTTAAGGATTGGCAGTTATAAGCTTGCTTCTGGTCCTCAAAGAAAGACCAGATCTGAGTTTAGTTCCAAACAAAACATTACACTGAGTTTGTGGTGTCTATTACCATTAGCTACTGGGTGATCCTCCTTTTGATTCAATCAAGGAAAAGTTTGTTTGACTGGTTTCAGGGACAGGGGACGTTTAATGCATTATTTGCAAAGCTGCAATGTGGTTGAAGTCTCGGTCTGAGTGAAGTCAGTAACACAATTAAACCCCTCTCTGCTAGGTAAACTCCTGTCTCCTCTAGAAGGTTGAAGGTAATCATATTTGCTTCCCTTACTGTGATCTAAATGGATATTCATAATATTCAGAAAGCTGCTTGACGGAAGCTTTCCAATCTCTAGACCCAGTTGTGGGTACTTAACAAATTTAATTTTCTAGAATTAGGAGCTGAACACTCAATAAAAATTAGGTTGATGGAATACTTCAACAATCAAATACCTATGCAGCCCAAGAACTTCTGAAAGTTTAGACAAAGACGAACTGCTTCCTAATTTACTAAATGAACTGCATCCAAAAGCAATTCATCAGCTTTTTCACTGCCAGCAGGCAATGCAGCTTGACAGCAGTTTCTCTTTTTAGCAAATACAATGGAAAAATCACAAATTAGGCAGAATAGGTCAAGGAGATTTTCAGGCAATCGTGGGGATGAAATAGGCCAGACCACTGAGCAGCCTCATTTTGCTTTCCCTGGTACCAGGAATAAGGATGCTTTCCCTGCATCCTTATTTGTCCCAGTACAAGCCATGTATAAAACCACAATCACATGGCAGCAGAGAGCCTTTCGCCAGTGTCATTTTGAACCCCCTGTGCTCAGGTGTGTCCTGGTTTTGACTTCAACCATGAAAAACCTCACATTTTTAGTAAAGCAAATAATAAGTTTTTGTTAACAACAACAACATCACTTGGAGGGGAGAACAAAAAAAAGGAGAAAGAAAAGAAACTACAAGCACACGAATGGGGTGCTAATTGGGCCCACTAAGCAGCACACAGAGAACTAGAGGACTAAGAACAGAGAGAGGAGACAAAAGAAAACAGCAAGATGCAATAAGGGCAGAAGTTACAACAGACAGGGGAAAGGGAGACAGGTTTTTCATAGCCAGGGCTATGTCTCTTCCCGTGCAGAGCTGACAACAGAAGCTGTCCAGGGTCCAGAGCTGGACCCGAACAAAGCTGCCAGCAAAGGCAGGTGAAAAAGACATTCCTATTGCTATGGAAAGGGGTAACATTGGCTCTCAAGGTGGCCATGTGATGGAATCGGGTTGGATCCCTAAGCTGTCATGCTAGAGGTCAGAAACAAACCCATGACAAGGTGATAAACAATCTACATGCATTCCAAGGTGATGGAGAACCAGACTCAGTAGGATGGTTTTATGCAGAAGTTGTAGAGTGAAAACTCGTTGCTGAGACTGCAAAGCAGGAAATATTTTCCAACGTTTTTTGTTTCTTTTTCTGTTGTGAAGTAGTTCAAGGGGTAGGATAATGTTTGTAGCAGAGCAGCTGAGGTTTGTGAATCTGCATATATTTGCACCCCAGTCTTTTATAACCAGACAGAGGTTGTTACTGTCAGTCAGTGTTTCTTCCTTTTATGGGCTCTTCTTACCTTTGAAGCAATATTGTCATGTGCGTATTGCCTAGCTGAACTACAGAGGAGCTGCACAGAGCCAAGCTCTTCCTACAGATGACTTGGAAGGTTCCCAAAAATTCAGTATTTGTGGTGAAAAGCAGCTAATCTCAAAGATAAACATGAGCTCAGGATATTAGAGAAGGATAGCAAAAGGGAGGGAGGGAAGTCTCTCAGCCCTAGACCACTGTGTAGTATATCTGGACAACTCCTGACAGGTAATGAAGGGATCAAAAAGGATCCCTAATTCTGGCACTATTCAGCCCCAGTCCATTGCACTGTAGGGAACAGATGGATGAGGTGTCCAGATGGAGTTGAGCTAGATCCTGCAGCTGGGCAGGAACAGCAGTGGTCCTTGGGAGGCTGCTCAGGGCATATGTGGCATATCAGTGCCCTCAAGGCCTGAATCTAGGATGAACTGCTCTTCAAAATACACAAAACTACTCTGTGTGACAATCAGGATCTTTTTCCACCTAGGCCAGGAAGCAACATTTACTACTTTAAGGGCTAGTGTGGTCTGTCAGCCCGTGTACTAGCCTGGACCCCATGGTCAGCCAGTTCCCCTGCTTTTTTTCTCTGTCTGCCAACTAACTGATGTGGGCCAAGGATCAAGGCAATTGGTCCTTTCTCACTCTTTCAGTGAATAGCTGAACTTAGAAGCCTTTGCTGTCTGTGGGCTGGCACACGCAGGCACCAGCAAAAGTTGTGTTCAGAGGCTGATGTGTAAAGGGCAGCTCATGATGAAAAGGTTTTGCTGCTCTCGTCAACTAGATCTTGTAATCACCACCAAGCCAGCAGAGATCTGAGAGTTCTCTATGACCAGGTACCCTGTACTTGTAATTTCTCAGATGAAGGCACGTGTGTTGCCTATCCTTTAGCAGCAGAGCTTTAGCTGTTCTGAAAATTTCCAAAGTGCAGTATAAAAAGGAAAATTCTTGTTGAACAGATGTTTAGCACCTCTGACTGATGCTTTTGCAAGAGCTAGTGTCACCTGAAGGGGGTCAGTTAGCAGCATTTCTCTTTCTTTCATCATAAATCACAGTAAAGCAGGAAATAGCATGAGACTTGAAAGAAAGATAAATGAGTCTCATTAAAGCAGTGAGGTATGATTAAACAATAGGGTACAGCAGGGTGGGAAATGTCTCAGGACAGCACTGAACTGGTGACGATTCATCTCATTGTCATCAGCTTCCCAGCCCAAGGGAGTGGTAATTCAGAAGCCAAACATAGGTCCTGAGGTACACCATCGCAATGCCAAAAATTAACATTCAGAGGATTAACCATGCTGATCCCTACAAGTGAACTTAGAAGAATCCTTGAGCTGATGAGCTTGTAATTAGCCTGAGGAATGACAGCTCACGATCGTTCATGTTTACCCACTGTAATCTTGCAGCATCTCATTGACTTCCACAAGACGTAATGCTTCTGATATCAGTGTGACAGCCCATGAGAAGGAAAAGCACAGCAAACATTTCTCTATTTCTAGTTTCTGTAAATGGCAAAGCTGCTTCTGTTTTCAAAAGTAGGACTAGAGCTACTTGCTTAATTTTACAAAGTCCTTCCTACCAAGTGTAATGGAAATTAATGTGAAGCTCTGATTAGTGATTTGCCCTGTTCTGCCCAAAGCTGAAGTGAGATAGTGCCTTCCATCCAGTGAAATGAGAGTGGTACTCACTCATAATCTCTTTGAAGCATCTGTGCTTGAGGTGGAAGCTAAGGTCTGGAATTGAGATGTTTTAACAGTGCCAATGACCTTGCGCCTAACACTGTGCCAAGACATGTAATTGCCCCACCACGCTGTGTGCTGGTGCTTACCCAACACTCTGACACAAGGCGAGGTAGCTGCAAGCCACTTGGCATGTTTGACAGGAGTGAGTGGCACAGCAGCCTCCACTGCACTGTACACAGCCAGGGCAGATGGCTTTCATCTGAAGACTAGGAGACTTGGATGGATTCATGCCTGCCCACCATGGTCACCTTCTTTTCATTCCATCCCATCCCTCACATGCTGCTGCAGGGTTGGAAATCCCATCAGAGTTAGACAGCCACATGCGTCTGCTCTGTGACTCCCTTGACAGAGTCATCTCCTGTCCAGGGACTACAGCTGCACTGCCTTACCCTTGCCTTATCCAACACCCTGTGGCCTGAATCCCTGTCTGTTCCTGTGCTTCCAGCTGAAGCAATCGCCTCATAACCTGTGGGTTCATCTGCAGCTCTCCTTTGCTAGGCTCTGCCCTTTCCACCTGGCTACGGCCTATTGTCACTGTGCAGGTCTGATGCCTGTGGCTCAGACAGTTTCCAGCTCTCTATGGATGTAAGTATGGCTGGTGGTAAGACTGGTGAGAGATGGCAGCCAGTCCCATGGGGAGAGTCCTGGAGTGCACAGTAGGGCACTTCTCAGCACTGCTCTGCCATCAAGTAACCTGTTTCAGAGAGTAGGTTACTCAAAGAGGTGGTATTTACAGTTAAAGGTCTTGGATAAGACCTCTAAACTTTATGTAGTCTAGGACTAGACTTACAGAACAGGTTCTGGAAGTTGCTTACTTGTCTTTTTATTCTGCTATTTGAGTTAAAAACTTAGCATGAGTCAGCAATGTGCCCAGGCGGCCAAGAGGGCTAATGGCATCCTGGCCTGTTTCAGGAATGGTGTGGCCAGCAGGGACAGAGAGGTTATCCTCTCCCTGTATTCGGCACTGGTTAGACTGCACCTGGAGTGTTGCATTTAATTCTGGGCCCCTCAGTTCAGGAAGGATGTTGAGGTGCTGGAACGAGTCCAGAGAAGAGCAACTAGAATGGTAAAGGGCCTGGAAGGTCAGCCCTACGAGGAGAGGCTGATGGAGCTGGGTCTGTTTAGCCTGGAAAAGAGGAGGCTCAGGGGTGACCTTATCGCTGTCTATAACTACCTAAAAGGTGGTTATGATCAGGCAGGGGTCGGTCTTTTCTCCCTGGACACTGGAGACAGGACAAAGGGTCACAGTCTTCAGCTCCATCGGGGGAGGTTTAGACGACATTAGGAAGAGGTTTTTTATTGAAAGAGTGATCGGTTTTGGAACGGGCTGCCCACGGAGGTGGTTGAGTCACCATCCCTGGAGGTGTTCAAGGTTAGGCTGGATGAAGTGCTGAGTGGCATGAGCTAGATGTCAGATGTTTAGGTTTACTTGGTTGGATTTAGGTTGGACTGGATGATCTTTAAGGTCTTTTCCAGCCTCATCATTACTGTGATACTGTGATACTAATGGTACTGAAAGCTCTGCTAAAGAGTATCTACTTGTGCCTCTTGTTTAGGCAACACTCACAGGGCTGCATTGGACCATGGAAAAACCCAGGCTTGCTAGGACTTCAGGAAGTGCATCTTGTACCTTGCCCAGACTCCACCTCACCAAAATGTCAATGCAGAGATTCACCCCCCTGCCTTCCCTTCTCATTATTGCACAGCAAGGATAAGAAGGGAACATCACCATTTCACATCTGTAAGGGCAAGGTGGAGCAGGAGTCCTGGTACAGGATGCTATATGATAGAGAAATTGGCTGGCAAAAAGAGCACATTTAAAGCAGGTCCCCTATGATCCTATTTAAACCCCTTCAGCAGTTGGCTGGTGTCGATCAATACCAAAAACCTTTGCTTTTTCTTATTAGCCTGCTGGTGCTCGCAGAAGTAGCCACAAGAGACTCAGTAGAAAGAAAAGTGGATTTCTGTACAGTTCCTCTAGATGGCAAACTTTATCTTTTCTACTTATCTATTCAAAAGTGAAGCGGCTCAGGCTCAGTTATTCTGAGAGAAAAATCCTACACTACTGGGACCATCCAGTCAGCTCTGGAATATCAGTTCCTACAGTCCTACATAAGTTGCTGCAGGAAAAGAAAACTGGGATGATCCACCAAGTCCTTAAGAAATGAGTTTACTGGTGGAATGTGATTTGGAAAGTAAAATAATGAAGTTTGGTTTGAAAGATCACTTACTTTGCAAAGCTCCTTACTGACCCTAATGATGATGGCAGTGTCCTCTTCACTCCCAGAGGCATTTCACTGTGCTGAACAGGATGGAAGGCTCACTCTTTCTCCTCAGCTTTTCTAGGTATTACCATTGATCGTCACTTTCACTGTTGCTAGGCCAGTGAGTGTAAGGAATCTGAAAGAGAATGAGGAAGCCAATACAATTTCCCTGAGAGCTGATCCTGATCTACCTCCTGTGTGATTAGCAACAACTCCAATGGACTTCCTGGCATTAAATAGCCATAAGATTCAATACTTACCTCTAAGAGAAGGGCATTATAAAGATCAGCTCTTTTCCATCCTAGGTTGTCCTCCGAACAGCTCTTAAGTAATTGGGATGGCAGCGCTATGACACAGACTTGTACTATAGATCACATGGCGATGAGTGTTGAGTACTGGGAAGGAAAACAGTAAAGAATCAAGTGCATCTATCCCTCTGGAGATCAGGATACAGTCCCAGCCTTGTTCTTCATACAATAGAAATGGAGCTTCCAAACAAAATCTGGGAATTTTAAAACCCCTCTTCTAGTGATGCACCATTGGTGTGAGGGAGTTCTACCTGACAGGTGTTATCACTCCATGCTTTCTGTGGGCTAAAGAAATTGAGTCTGCAATGGCTGGTGCTTGTGTCCAGCATGTGAAACATGCATCCTGCATGAAACTGTTGGTGAATGCCACCAGGGAGAGACCACTTCATTCATTTCCCAAGAAATAACATACAAGACATTTTGCTCAGGAGGGACAAATGGAATTTTCCCTCAATTTGCTTGGAAAATTTCCATACAATCACAGACTCATTATGGTTGGAAGAAACTTAGAAGATCATCTAGTCCAACCATCAAATCAACCCCACCCTGCCCACTAACCCTGTTCCCCAGGACCACACCTATGTGTTTTTGTAACACTTCCAGGCACACCACCTCCCTGGGCAGCCTCTTCCAAGGTCTCCCCACTCTTTCTGGGAAGTTCTTCATATATCCAATCTGAACCTCCCCTGGCGCACCTTGAGGCCATTTTCTCTTGTTCTATCACTAGTGACTTGAGAAAAGAGACTGACCTATACCTCTCT